>JAQZBX010021818.1:0-32021 GCA_029593785.1 Cabassous unicinctus
GGATTGGTCTAGGGCTTCAGGATATTTGGTCACCAAAATAATTCATATATAATAGGATGCTAAAATAGAAGATTTGGCTGAGATACCAAGAGGCAATATCACATTCCTAAGGACCTGCTAGACTCTATGCCTAATTTGCAAAGTGGGTGGTCAAAATCTAACTTGATGTCAGTTTTCTTCCTAACTTCCATAAAAGCTGTGAAAAGAGAATAGGATTTTGAGAGAAGTTTTCTTCAGAGACTTCTGCCCACCACAGAAGGAAAAGTGTAAATGGCCTTTTGAGTACTGTTGATGGATAAACCAAAGAAGCAGTATCTGAGTGGGGAAGAAATCTGCACTCCCAGTTTGTCAGTGCTAAAGATGTGTGTGTGTGTGCATTCGAGAGGGCTTCCTGAAGGGGTAAACAGACTAGAGTAAAGAAAAACTAGAAATGGTGTCAGATGCCCAGGGGCTGGGAAAGAAATAAGTGAGAAGCCTGGTGGAAATTGCTGGTAGGAATGTAAAATAGTACAACCACTGTGGAAGACAATTTGGTGGTTCCTCAGAAAGCTAACTATAAAATTACTGTATTACCTACAATCCCTCTACTAGGTATATACCCCAAAGAATTGAAAACAGGCACTCAAACAGATATTTGCACACTGATGTTCACAATGGCATTATTCACAATTGCCAAAAGATGAAGGCAACCCAAGTGTCCATCAACTGATGAACAGATAAACAAAATGTGATATATACATGTAATGGAATATTATTCAGCCATAAAAAGTCCTAATAGATGCGACAACATGGATGAACCTTGAAGACATCACGTTGAGTGAAATAAGCCAGTCACAAAGGGACAAATATTGTATAATTG
Source organism: Cabassous unicinctus (assembly GCA_029593785.1). Classification (NCBI taxonomy): domain Eukaryota; kingdom Metazoa; phylum Chordata; class Mammalia; order Cingulata; family Chlamyphoridae; genus Cabassous; species Cabassous unicinctus. The sequence continues at coordinate 860 of JAQZBX010021818.1, forward strand.
CAATAATATGAAATAATTAGAATAAACAAAGTCATAGAATTAGAATCTAGAATATAGGCTACCATGGGCTGGGTTGGGATTAGAGAATAAGGAGTTAATGCTTAAATTGTACAGAATTTCTATTCAGGGTGATTGTAAAGTTTTGTTAATGTATGCTGGTGACAGTAATGCAACATTGTGAGTGCAATTAACAGCACTGAATTATGTATGTGAATCTGATTAAAAGGGGAAATTTTAGGTCATATATATTTAATTAGAATGAAAATTAAAAGATAAAACATAGGACTGTACAACACAGTAAACCCTAAGGTAAATGATTGACTATGGTTACTAGTACAATTATAAAAATATTCTTTCCTGAATTATAGCAAATGTATCACAGTAATGCAAGACGTTAATAATAGGGTAGTGTTTGGGGGGAAAATAACCCTCATGCAAATTATAGACTGGAGTTAATAGTACAATTATGATATCCTTTCATCAATTGTAACATAGGTACCACACTAATGCAAAGTGTTAATTGGGGGGAGGTGGCGAAGGGAACCCTATATTTTCTACATGATTTTTCTGTAAACTTACAACTTCTCTAATTTAAAAAAAAATAAAAATAAAATAAAACTGGCCTAGATGTTGTTGCTGTGGTGGTATTTTGTAGATGGGATTAACATTTACAGACATTTGACTTTAACTAAATTACCCTCAATAATGTGGGTAAGCTTCATCCAATCAGAGAAAGAACTAAGGGTTCTGGGAAGAAGAAATTCTGGTTCAATACTGCACGTTTACTCCTTCCTGAGTTTCTTGTCTAAGGAATTTGAACTCCTGACTTCAAGATAAGTCCTAATGGAATTTCTAGCCTCCAGCCTGCCCTAAGGAATTCAGATTTGCCAGCTACCTCCCTGCCCCCATCCACCCTCCACTGGACCCCCAATTGCGTGAGCCATTTCCTTATAATAAATATTTTTATGTGTTTGGTCATATTGAATAGAGGAATTTCTAGAATTATTTTCCCATAGTTCAGAGGTTAACAAGGCTATTTCCTGGGCTCTCATCCCCTGGATCTGCCTTCTTCTGACTGATCTTGACTCTTGAATCTTACCATTCTGACAATGAGAATGGCACAGAAAAGAATTCCAAAGAGAGATTTCTTTTCAAGCCCAGAGAGGAACTGATACTTGTCACCACTCTTCCTTCTCTGAGTCCTCTGCCTGTCTTTCTCAGCCCCATTCCTTCTGAGAGAGGAGGCCTCCCATGCCTGCATTCACTCCAGGCTGTTCTTCCTACTCCAGACTCATTGATGGGAAGAGAAGAGGGAATCAGAAAGCAGTAACAAAGGAAAATGAAAAGAATTGAAGGAAAAATTCAAAACAGCCAAAAGTTCACTCCATAGCCCCATTCAAATCAAATACACTAGAATGTCTTAAAGGGAAATGAACTTAACCAGACAGGAGAAATGAAAGCTCTCATTTTTGTCAGATTTCAGAAGAAAAAAAAAACACTAATACAATGTACTGCATCAGAATAGTGAGTAATTGCAATGATATTCTAGACATTATAGACAGACAAGATTGGGAAAAAACCAAACTCCTTCCTGTGCATGTCTGAGGTTATTGTCTGTCCAGAATCCCTTTTCATTTCTTCTGGAAATATCAGCCCTGTTTATTGGGAAACTCACCCCCACCCTGGACTCCCAGTTAATTCCGCCAGGATGGCACTGACCCTCCCCTCTGTCCTCAGGGCCCCCGGGGCCGCACTCCTGATGAGGCACATATCACTAACACAGCCATCTTGGGTCTTTTGCTAGAATTGTCCAAAAAGAGGAGAATGCTTTCCCCTGAAGTTTATTATGTTGGAAACATGGGAGCCAGGAGCTCTTCATGGCCATTTTTGCCACCATGTTGTGAAATCTTGCCTGAGAGCAAAGGGGAAGAAATAAAAGCCAGAAAGCAGACCCCCTGGAATTTGTCATGCCAAAAATCAGCCCACGTTGGACTTCTCGATTATGGAATCCAAACTACTCCTTCTCTTTTCTATTTTATATTATTTGTTTTTGGGTTTAAGGCAGATTAAGTAGGTTTTCTAGCACTAAATCACTTTGTATTTTCACCACTAGTTCCAATCACATTCCAACTACATCTTGTTTCATTTTACAAAAGCTAAGGTCAAATTGGTTAATTATTATTTGAAACCAATGATATACAGTACATTTTATTCCCTTATATTAAGTTGAATAAATGATATTTGTAATATGATATGTATTTTTTCATAATTTGGAAGCATCTGCCCATTTTATATTTGAGAGTGAGCAGCATGGTTCCATATCTTGGGTTCTTAATATTTTCCTGACTGTTTCAACATGCAGCTGTTTTTCAGAACAGGCTGTTCTTGTCCTACAGGTAATTACATTTGAAATAATCCATGGCACCTATCAAGATGGCAACATTATTTGCCTAACAATTATTTCTGTAGGAATCACTTTTTGGATTTTTCTTCTTCTTTATTTGAATTTTATGAAAATGAAATCCTATGACTATTTATGTTCCCCAAAACATTCAAATTATTTTCAAATATTTGGAAGTGGCAATATAAAAAATGAATTTTGTCAAACAATTTTTGCTTGAAGTTTCAAATACATGTGATTTGATAGAAACTTAATCCACATATTTTCCATGCATTTATAATTTGCTGACAAAAATGTGGTTTTGCAAGTGTTTGGTGTCCATTCATTTCAACAACGTTTAAGCAATTTTCTTTTATCTAAAAAAAATCTATTCCAATCAATACAATCTGAAATTTTGATTTTCTTATTCTATTTATGGATTCAGGTGGCATATTACCAGTAGATTAAACAAAGTTTACTTTAAAACCTTTTCTTTTTTTACTGTTAAACAGCTAAAATGATAAGAATGATGGTAGAAAAATAAGCAGCCAAAGGAAGTCTATGCAGAGAAAATTCTGAGAAAAGTGAATAATAAAAGAGAATGGCCAAATGACCCAGCCCCCAAAGCAATAACTACATGCTATAAAAAAGCCTTGGGTCTGAATCAGTTTCACATTTTAAAATATGGAACATGAACTCTTTCTATTCATATGATAGAGAACAAGTGGTAGAACTCTCAGTGCTCAGCCACCCCACTGTGGGTCTCTGACCTGGGACTTTGCTCCCCTTCTTCTACTCCATCCTTTAACACATCTGAATGCCACAGCTGGACCCTAGTGATTCAGGGTCCCCAAATAGTACCAACATAAGATGGAATTTCACTTTGTTGTCAAAACTGTTGAAAGCATATCCTTTCATCTCTTTATGCAACTTTCTTTTCTACCATTCAGATATGAAAATTCAGGAAAGATTCACCAGGTAACACATTTTATGAAGGTCTGATATAAGTAGGAGCTAAACTTAACATTGCATTTGATGAGAGATAATTTCCACATTTGAAAAATAAAATATTCTTCATAGTTTCTCTTTATTTTGAAAATAAATTGGCATTACCACTAATACTTAACAATTATCAATCGCCCCCATATGTCAGGTTTTGATGCTTGGTGTTTTTCTCATATCATTGCTAATTCCACAAATAATGAGAAAATTAAGTCTTGTTATCAACAGTTTACAGAGAAGAAACTCAGCCGTTCATCCTACCCTCAAGTTCCCACTGTTTACTCTTTTAGGAGTATTGTCTTCAGGAATGTTTCACTTTCTCCTAACATTCCTAAACTCCCTGCTATAAGGAACATTTCTTAATAAAAAAATTCAATGGGGAAATGTTGATATTACAAAGTAAGTTGTGTGTATGAGTGTGTATATATAAATATATGTCTATGTATACATATATCTAAAACATATATGTATGTGTCTGTCTAAGTATCTCTGTGTAACAAAAATTATTCACAAGAGCTACCAGTGCTGAAACAATCTTGTAGCTCTGCCACCTAGAATCCAAGGTTTCCAAGCACACTGTAGGTTGCCTGGAAAGTTCCATGAAATGCTTTTACGGTTCAGGTGTGCAATTGGCCTACATGCCCTCCCTCCACATCCCACTGTCCAGACTCAAGAATATCTTATGGTGAAAACATAGAGAGCATTGTCTCTCTAACAGACTACCATTCTGGGCACCAAAAGATTTTATTCTTTCCATGTATTGAACATACTACCAGCTCCTCAAAGAAATAAGTCCTATCCAGTTGTATCTCATCACTGCATCCAGCTAAAGCCCCAGTCTCTTGTGTGTCTGGATATGGCCCCTGATGATTCAATGACCTGTCAACTAAACTGACAAGTTGTCTCTCCCAACATACCCAGTACAGGGAGAGAATACCCATAATAAACACATCCAATCAGAACAGGGAACCAGAAGAGGAGAAAACATGCAGCAGTCCCTGTTTGGTAGAAATTCTGTAATATCACTGGATAGCCATTCTGAAACCCCTTTACTCTGAGGTTGGGTGAGTTCCTTGATAAGGTCTTAATTTTCCTCTCTGTGAACTCTTTTATACATTGTCCACCTTTACCCCAGGTTCTGGAAAGCTACTCCTTATCCATTAATATACTTAACTACATCTGAAATGGAATTCCTTAGGAAATGAATGCTTGCCTCCTTATGATGGAAGATTTGAAATTCAAGGCTTATTTTAGGTCTTGAGCAGTCAGGTATCATTATGAATATATTTCTGCCAGAAAATTAGTAGACTTCTCATCTATTTACCTCCACTCAGTTCCTTTCACTAGTAACCATACCCATAGTTCCTCCCTCAATGTAAATCTCAATATTAATTAATTTCCTTTTTTCCTCCACCATGTCTGTTTTTCAACTCAATGGCATTTACCTTAAGATACAATAAATAGAAAGTCAGCTCCCTTAAATTTCCTTTTCCTAAGTTAATTTATTCAGCTAAGAGTTGTGCTAAATATTACAGCTTCAGTCTGATCTTTTCTCCATGTGGGTTTATCCAACTAATGAACATTGTATGACTTTGTTATTCAAAGTCTCTGTAACTCTATCCCTACTATTTAGAATCTAATACTATAAGAGGCAAAATCTCTTTGTTCTTCCTATTTTATATGTTTTATGCCTATAAACCAGCCAGTTTATTTTTGAGCTCATCTTTTCTTGTAGTAATTTTTTACAGGCAACTAGTGCCAGCCACACACACTCATACTTTCATTTTATCCATCTACCTATCCTAAAGCTGTGGGTTCCCTGACTTGTAATTGCAGATCTCAGTAGTACCAAATGTCTTCTAATACATAACTGTATACCTTCTTTCTAGTTTCTAATACCTGAGTCTTCAACACATACCCTGATCCTTTAACTTTTGCCAGATATTTTAATTTTTGTTTTATATTTTCTCTATTAGTCAAGGTAGGATAGGCTATATTGCAATAACAAATACACTTCACCACCTAAATGGCTTAATGTAATACAAGTTTACATCTTGTTCATGTCACAGTCCTATGTGGGTATATGGGTCTCTGAGGTTTTCACAACAGCTCTTCCACAATCAGTGACTCAGGAGGCAGGCTGCTTCTATTTTAAAGCTACATCATCTGGAACAAGTGGCCTCCAGAGTCACCATGCGAAGGGGAAAGAGGACTAGAGCAGCAAATGAGACATTGATAAGGTACATGCCTAAAAGCGTCTTCTTCATCCTGTCTTAGTTTCCTAGAACTGCCTGTACCACAGACCTTCATACTGAAAGGGCACTGTGGGAAGATGGCAGAGTAGGAAGCTCCAGGAATCAGTCCCTCCACCAGAACAACTGCTAAACAGGCAGGCACCGTCTGAATCAACAATTTAAAAACTGGGCAGACCAGTAGAAAACTCTGTACAGTATCCAGGGAAGAGAGGGAGGAAGATACTGGCAAATTATGGTAAATACCAGTAAATTTGTTTTCTCTGCACAGTGGTTACTATCACCCAGACCCACCCTCTCAGCAAGCAGGAGTGGGGACTGGCCCTTGGTGTAGCTTGCTGGTGCCAGAGACGGACATACAAATCCAAGATGGTGGTGTGGAGTGTGGTCCAATCAATGATCACTGCTTTTGATAAGCTATTTTGTATTACAAGGGCCAGGCTCTGAAGGTGAAGGTTGTTCCAACCAGCGCCTAACAAAAAGGCAGAAGAGATTTAAAGATAGTACACTCCCTCAGAGCTGTGGAGAATAGTTAAAAGGCTGCATGTGCTGAGCAGGTGTTGAATCAATGAAGTGCAGCTTTGGGGAACCATGGAGGAAGCTCCTGGCACCCTCCCTGGCCCCTCCCTCCCCCTTCCCCAGGGAAGTTTGCACTGCATACTCAGGCTAATTGAAGAGGCTGCTGTCAGCCTACCAGGAGGTCTCTGGCTTCCCAGGCACCCACAATCAGATAGCTGAGAGAATTGATATCTCGGGCATATCTGTTTCCTTTACTCAGTTAGAGTTGGGAGATTTTGTACTCATATCTACTTCAGGATAGCAGCTACCTCTAGGGAAGGAGGTAATGCAATCCTCAAGGAGGAGGCTCAATGTTATTTGAGTTGTTTTTAAAACTTGTCCTCAAATTCTTTCATACTAATCCCTTCAAGAGGCAGAGCTAAAGTTCTCGCTTTCCAAGGGTGGCCTATACTTGGTGATGACTTCCAATGAGTAAAATATAATGGAAATGATAGGTATGATATCCAAAGATAGATCCTAAAATACATTGCAGGTTTCATCTTGTGCCCCCTCCTCCATTGTCATCACTTGTTTGGGAGGAAAGCCAGTTGACTTATGAGGACATCCAAGGAGCCCTAAGGAGAAGTCCACATGGTGAGAAGCTGAGGTCTCCTGCTTTGGCTATGTGAGTGAGCAACCTTGGAAGTGGATCCTATGACCCCAGCCCAGATTTCAGATGACTGCAGCACTGGCTGACAGTCTGTTTACAACTTCATGAGAGATCTCAAGCCAGGACTACACAGCTAAGCTGCTCCCAAATTCCTAACCCCCAGAAACTGTAAGATAATAATGGTTTATGGTTTTAGGCCACTACTTGTGGGGGCAATTTGTTACACAGTAATCGATAACAAATACAGTATCTATCATGTTTTATATTAAGAAATTCTAAACCAAATATGTGAAAATATCATATGATAAATCAGGGTAAGTAGCAGGTACATGGATCCATCATTTTATGTGTTTATTTAACACATACTGTGCTTTCTATGTGCCAAATATTGTTCTACATAGTTTATAAATCATTTAATCATTTAAAATTCACAAACACCTTATGAAACATATTATTATGACCTCCATTTTACAGATGAGTAAATTTGAATCTAGCGAGGTTACATAACTTGTAAAAAGTTACTAACTAGTAACCAACACCTACCAGACAGTGTAGTTCTGTGGTTTACTCTAAGCACTACTCTAAAGTAAGGTTTTAAAAAGCTCTGCTATTTTCAAATCTTATAAATACCTCGTCATCTAAAATTGTAAAATTTAAATGATGAGACCTCTCTTCCACATCTTCTGATTGTTTTTTATATATTCAGAGGATTGGAGTTTATCTTGGTGGCCTTTATGGACAAATGGAAGAAAAATTAAAAGGGAAAGACAAAAATAGAGAAGGAAAATAATTCTCTTTGTAGCACCATGTTAAGAAACTATTTATTCTCTCTGTAAAACAAGAGGAGCATAATTTTTGCCTTCCATGGTTTATGAATAGAATCATTTAGAATTTGACCATTTGGGAAAAAAGTAAAAGTTAGTGGGACAAAAAAAAAAAAATACATGTGGCAAGAATTATACTGATGGGCCGCCCATTAACCTTGTAGCCCGAAGACCGACCCCTTCCATATCTGAGAATCTAGCTATAAAATTAGTATACTTATATATACCTAAATTAAGAGACTCAGATTCATCCAAAGATAGACTTACATTATTGTCCTCACTTCTTGTTTTGAAGGGACAGATCTATCAGAGGCCTGTTGTCATGAAGGACTGAAGAGGCTTCAAGGACACCACATCCTAGTTGGTAAAAGCCTCATTGAAATTAGTTCAGCCTCAGGCAAAAGTCTTAGTATTCAAGGGAGAGATAAATTCTGGACACAGTACAGTGTGTGCTGCTTGAATCTGTCTCAAAGCTCAGCTGTGGATTAGCCTAGGAAAAGGTAAGAAATTTTACTAAAACCAACATATTTGTTTTGCTATAAAACCATGTAAAATGCTAGAGCACTAAGTAGCTTTATCACCACCTTGGTTGTGACAGGAGACCCTGGCTTCTTAGGGGCATAACAGAGTATTGCAGGTACCTCGACAGGAAAAGATCACAAACATTTGCTATATCGTACACAAGAACAAGTTGTATTCATCTCACCTTCAATCACCTTGATCAAAGGCTATTGGTATACTCAACTATTCAAAATTGTTTATTAAGATTGAAGTTATGGAAACCAATGTGCTGACCAATGTGTATAAAGGTGAGTCAAAGAGTAGAGAGTTTATCTATCTGGAAAGACAGTGGAATAAACAGGCAATTAAAATTGGTAAAATAAATGTTCTTCTTGAAAGAGAGGATTATGCTTTTTGAGGGAAAGAAAGAGAACCTGATTATGTTTGCATATTCATTATTATGGAGAATAGATGGGGGTGGGCAGGAGATACTCTGGAAGGCAAAGACTATTGAAGAATGTATCAATAAGTAAGTGATGAATTGAAAAAATAATGTTCTCCTTCTGACAAGGTCATATCAGATTTAATTTTTTAAACATGTTTTGACTTGCATGATATATTCTAGAATGGATCTGACCTAATGAGCATTCATTTATGAGTGACAAGGCTTAAAGAGTAGACTGGGATGATTCTCAGATTTCTGTTATGTTGATGAAATTAAAAGTCATTGGTGGAAACAAGCTCTGAATGTTCAGAAAGTTTCAGAATGAATCAATTTACCAGTTTTGATATTGTAAATAGACACGTGTGACAATATATATATACCTGTATATGCTTTATAAAATGTTCAACTTGAAACTTAGAAACAATCTATTCTTTTATAATATTCATTTATAAGAGTATTTACCTTCATCCCAACTATTACTGTAACCTTCCTCTCTCTTGATTTCAATCTCACAGCTGAACCATTTCAACATCTTTGTAGCCAAATAAGTGCCAAGAAACACAAACGATTGAACAATTTTTACTAGGAAACTGCATTAATTTTGATCCAACAAGCCTGGCAAGAAGGCCTTTAAGACATAAAGAGATAAAAACAATGACATAAATTTCACATCAAAATAATGACATATATTTCTGCATTTCAGGGATAGGTTGATTAGGGATTCACTCAGGGAATAAGGGATTATATGTAAAATAAAAATGAAGTTGTACTCAAAAGAATAAGATAAAATTCAACTGCAGCATGGAAGGTCTAAGTTAGATGCTGTTGCTGTTTTTCATTTTATTTTAGCGTAAATTTTTAAGAAAATAAGAAAGAGAAAATTACTCTTTTGAATCAAGTATTTGTAGCTCTCTTTTTCCAGTCTTCCATTGTTGACCTCTTATTAGGCATATATTATTATAAGTACATCTAACAGCCATTCTTTTCTATTTTATTTGCCATATATTTTCCTTATATGAATTCAATCTTTTGAAATTAACCTTTTCCATAAATCTGATTATTTCAACAAAGTATTATATCTAAAAATTTATATTAAAAAACCTAACAGTTTGGATTTGCTAGGAGACTTATAACTTCAAGGCTCACTTTAGATATTGCTAGATGCTATATGCTATATCAGTAATATTTTACTTTTTAATTGGTGTGTGTGTTTGTGTTTTAGGGGAAAAATTGTATTAAAAACTATAATGCTAGCCCTCCTGTGACCTAATTGTGACCACTGCTGGGCCACTGAAAAAACTACTGAAGTGTTTGCTTAGGCAAAAAGTGGATTTGACCCAGACAGCCATAAATTATAAGAATTAATGTTGAGGAAAGATATTAATGAAGACTTTTGACAAATCCAAGTAAGTATTGATTATAAAATTTAGATGAATAAGGTGGACCAAAAAAATCAATACACTTAAGTGCTTTAACTGTCATATCATTCAAGTATAGAATAGAAATTTTAATTTATCTTAGTTTATTAATGATGTATATTATTTTAATAGTAACTCTAAAATCATGAATATAGAAAATGTAATTTCCAAAAGAGTAAAGAAAAGGTGTATAGTATACTAGAATAAAGTTCAATCATATCAATAGATTGCAGGAAAAGAGGAAGTGATGGTGAAAAGCAAAGAAAATCAAGAAAGTAAAAAGCACAAACAAAAGAATGGTAAAGAGTTTCAAAATATATGCATAATCATGATTAAAGCAAATGAATTATGCATACTAATGGGTGATCAAAATTGTAAATTAAACATACAGTATGATACATTTTATATAAAACTTTTGGTTGTCATAAAAATATGGTTTTTGTCACACGTACACAGTTGTAGTACATTTACAAAAATATAAATGGGAAATATACATACCAAATTGAAAACAGCAGTTACTTGAAAGGAAGAAAGGCAAGAAATCATTTACAATGTTTTATTTTTTTTTTAATGTTATGAATAACAAATGCAATAATAAGTTAGTTTTTGTTAATTCTGGGAGGTAAGTATGAACGTTAATTGTGATTTTACTGTGCTTTTCTTTGTGTTTGAAATGTTTCACAGTTAAAAAAGATTAAATCCAGCAGAGTCCTCTGTGACCCTAGATCAGGGGTTCTTAACAAGAGGTGTGTGAGCTTGAAATTGAAATTCGAAAGAAACATTATTCTTGTGGGGAAATGTTGGTGCAGATGTGATATATTTATTAAATTATACACAGTATAGTGTGGACTTAGTACGGGGTCCATGGTTTTCACTGGACTGGCAAAGGGGTCAGTTGAATAAAAAAAGTTCAATAACCCCTGCCTAGATCATCTTAGGGTCACAGTTCCTTCAATTTCATTGTTCCATCACCCCCTTACTGTGTGGTTCTTGTCTGCCTGTTCCAAGATGGCTTCCCACCACCAAGAATCAGGGAATCAAAAATAGAGAGTAAAAAGTTGTCTTTTACTGATGTGTAAGGTCATGACACTTAAATGTTACACATCATTTCTGTTCATACACCGTCAGCCAGAACTTAGTCATGTAAGCATACCTACACGTAAAAGAAGCTGGGAATGTAGTCTTTGGCTGGATGGACAGGCGCTCTGGCTAATAATTTGTAGGGCTGTCTAAATGGACAAAGAGGGGTCTGAAGATTGCAGGACCATAAGCAGGTTTTTCTGTATGATCAATACAGTGTTTCTGAACGTGTGGGCAGGAGACCACGGATGGTTAAGAATCTCTCTCCCAGCCCTTGGAGGTGGGGTAGTTTATGCTTCTAGGTCCATGTGTTTTAGCAAAGCAGAAGTTTAACAGACCGTTATGCTTAATGCACAGTTTACCCACCATACCCCCTAAAAAAAGCACACTGAGTTGTAGTTTTAATACGAACCATTGAAGGGCTTGAGGGAAAGGTATAATTATTTCTATCAGGATATTTCATAAATTAAATGAAAGGAACCTGTGAATCAAGTTATAGAAGAAAGAGTGGTACAAGGGCAGGTGGGCTAAATTATCCTAAATAAATCTCCTAATTTAAAATAAAAGTAGTACTCCTTAGTGCAAACTGACATCTAGAAGAAATAGAAGTGGAAAAGAACAAATATTATTAAGAAGAGTGATATTGAAAATGTCAAGATCAGATTGCCTTAGTCATATTGCTAAACTAATAACCATGCTACGAAAAGGATCTCAGCTGGGCAGGGTGTTACAGTTTTATTATATTGTTGCCATTATTTGAATACCTGTCACTTGATTTTGCCTGTGTTTGTGTGAAGCTAATAGCACCTACTCTGATGTCAGGCATCTAAATACAGGGGGAAACATCATATCTTTTACTCCTCTAATATTTATTGTTTATAAAGTATAGAGTACAATTTAAATTCTTTTTCAAGTTCTAGTATCCATAATTTGATTGTAAGATCTGAATATTGTCTGAAAGTTTCAGTGTAATTCTAAAATTTGTTAATATATTTTGAAAGTTTAATTACTTGTAGCCATGTTCTGCCTTGAAGAAAAATGTCAAATACAGAAAGCCCATAAAAGGCATCAGATAGCACTGAAATATTTCAAAGCAGCCAAGTTCTGCAAATCCTTGTTAAAGTTTTGTAAGGTGCAGCTGGCCTAATGCAGATATTTTCCAGAGATGGAGAGCTGGCAGGTATGATGTGCATTGAAATTTTACTAATGAAAATAAACTGGTTCAAGTGATTAGAAAGTATACAATGTATGTTTTTGTATTATTTTCTATTAATGATCCAAGTGCTGCAACTGGAATCTACAAATGACTTTCACAAGTTAAGAAGTAAATGATTTTCTTAATTTGCATATGCTTCATTGTAGTAGCTGTTCACTTTTGAGAGCTTTTCTCCTACTTTAAAAAATTAGCATTCTAAAATATGGAACTTGAAAAATAAAGTAGAAACGTGAGTCCTACACCTAAATACTCTAACATCTAAAATACTTAAAATTGTGTGATTATCACATTTCTTTCCAAATATCCTGTGACATGAAATTGGAAAGAAAAAATTTTAATTGCTTTTCTTCGATGTGTTACTTTAGATATACATTAAGACTTCCTTGCAGTTAGCACTGTGGAGTCTTTTACAGTTACTTGAAGACAATTATGCAAAACTGCTGTAACAGCTTTGGAAGATATGTATTAAAAGGTGAGAATGCAGAAAACATGAGAATTACCAAAAAAGACATATTGAATGTTGGAAAACTGTTCACAACTTTAGACACATTTTAACATGTCTTCAAAATGCTCAGACATGTTTCTATTTGATAACAATAGCAGAATCCATGTAAGAGATTTTCTGTTACTTCAAACATTTTTAATGTTTATATATAATATACGTATTCTTTGTGACATATACAATTTAAATTTTTACTCCCATTTCTTCTCGCAATTAACTGTGCTTAAAAATAAAAATATTACTTTGTTTTGGAAAAGCATGAATAATAAAACCTTCCTTTTTTTTAGACTAATGAATTGATACTGGATCTATGAAGCAAGAGAATTATCTTTTAAAAAGCCTGCTTATTAGTTTAAATAAATTACATGACAATGAGATTTGGTCAACCCTTGATTTTCCTTTCCAGAAAACACAAAACTTTATGGAGGATGAATAGCTTAGCATCACTCTCCAAACACCTCCCAAAGTTAGAAGAAGAAACATAAAATACACTCTGACTGTGCACTTCATTCCAGCATGCGGACAGTGAGGGATAACACAGGGCTGTGGATTTAACTGGCCAGCACTGTAAATCCACAGGATTGAAAATTTATCTTAATCAAGTACGTTACAAAGCCAAGATGCTTATGAAATCCAGTGGGTTTGATGGCTCTTCAAGTATTCTCAGAGAGCTTATCGCCTAAGCTCATTACCCTGATATGTAGAATAGAAGCAAAACTCTTGGCACTTTTTTCTGGAGCTTGTTCAAAAGTCTGGAGGACAGTGGTCTAGGAGATACCACAGTTGGACGTTTTCAAGTTTCTTTGTTTCAAAGTAGAGCAGACCCAAGAAGATAAACTAATCTTATTTCCCTTTCAGAATTAATATTCTCAGAATGCAAGTACTCTAGATATATTGATAACCTCTGTTGAGAAGAAATGTAGAGAAAGTCAAAACACATGGAAAAATTACAAATTCTGGCTCCACGCAATAAAGAAACTTAAAGAGGAAAAAAAATCAGTGTGTAAATTATCAAAGACCAAATTTCTAAGGGAGTAAAAACTTTCATAGTGGGACAATAATAATACATGAGCATTTTCTAACATCATTTTAAATAATTTACCACATATTTACCCTTTAACTCTACTTAATATTTTCTTTGTAAGCTTATGTGAAAAAATAGAATAAAATAAATGTAGAACTGCCACAGTTTACCCTGGCATTTTTATTATTTCCCTGGGATTTTATTTCCCAAATATGTAAATTCAAATCTACCTTTCAAATTAATTTAACTGTGATGACCTGATTTTTTTTTTTTTTTCTACTCTAAGACCACTAGAAAAGTATTGAAGGAGTTAAAAAATGAAGTATGATAGGCTGGGCTCATTCATTTATTCATTAGATATTTTAAAATGTATACTAGATGCCAGACACTGTGCTAAGTGCTAGAAACATAATGTAAAGAAAACAAATACACCGTCCTTGCTATCATGGAACTTAGAATTTAGTGAGGACTGAAATATTAATCAGATATGAGTATGTAAACCCAAATGGTTATTTGCTCTGAAGGAAAGGAATATGATTCCACAAGGGTTATGATAAAGACATCGGGCATAAATTGGGCAGTCAGGGAATTCCTCCTAATGGAAGGAGTCACTAAAATGAGTTCCAAAGGATGAGTAGGAGATTACTCCAGGCACTACAGCCACATAGTAGGGGTTGCATAGCACAAGCAAGTTGCCAAAAGAAGCCCAGTGTGCTTTGATTGCAGAATGCAAGGGTCATTGTCATATGACATGAACCTTCAGAAATAAGCAGAACCAAAACCATACCATGCCATGAAGGCCTTGTAAAAAATTTATATATAATCTAGGACTAATAGATGGTCATTGAATGATTTTAAGGTGTGGGTGAGATGATCAGATATGAAAACACTGTTCATGTTGCAGTGTGCAGAAGAGATCACAGGGCAAAAAGATCAGATAAAGGTAAAATCTGTTAGCGATACTATGGCCAGAGTTTAGGAAAAAGATGACCCTGCAGGACATGTAATTTGGACAAGATAATAGCAGTGAAGATGAACGATGTGGAGAGACTCTACAGATATTTAGGGCAGACTTTCTCACATATTTTTAGTCACCCCACTAAGGAACCCAACCAGACATTTTTTTCTAATAGTCTTCTTCCATGAAATTCTAATACTGTAGATATAGTGTTTATCTGTTTATGTACTGGTGTAAATCTATTCTTTATACATAAAAAATAATATTTTTGTCCCTCCAAACCAATTTCATTCCCATTGGGTCAATATATCACCTGCGGAGGATGCATGGTTTAAGAATTTTAATTCAACAGATCATTGTAGTGGCTTGGATATAGAGAAAAAAGAGGAAAAAGGGTCAAAGTTTCTGGCTTGCAAAACTTGATGGTGTCTGAGGGTAATTAACACCTTCTCACTTATAGAATCTGCTGCTGGTGGATTTGGAGGAAAGGTTGGAGCAAGGATGAAAGAGAATGTTTTGGCTGAAATCATCACAAGTCTAAGTCAGAGAGAGAACTCCCATGTGTATCCAAGGAGATCTGGGAGCAGGATAATTTTTTTTTTTTTTAACTCTTTTGACCAAATCCCTGGTGCTGATGGGAAGGTTGAATAGAGAAGTAAAATCTTTCTAAGTGTCTTGACTTGGGAGTAGAGAAGTGAAAAGTGAAAAGTTTGTAAAGGCTTCATATGAGGAAAAGTATACAATTAAAACATCTAAAGAGGATTTTTAAATTTTGAACTAAGAATAGAGGAATCCAGGTTTAGTTTGATTTTTAGGAAGAGAAAATCTAACATACATAGAATTTAAAAGCATTTGAAAATTCCGAAATAAGAAGGGGAAAAATGAATTAACTGAAATTAACCAAGAAAGCAAAGATTATGCAAGAGAAAAAAAGAAAAATTGACAACAAAGTAAAATAAATAACACAAAATAAGATGGAAAGAACAAAATTCTTCAACTATAATACAAAATAAGAACAGGTTGAATTCCCTAAATAAAAACAGTGACATTCAAATTGGAATTTTTTAAATGCTGCTAAATACCCTATGACTCAGTGTGTACCTCTGTTTAGTATCTATTCATTAGACTATTTTACAATTCTTGTGCAAAGGCAATGCAAATAAATATACTTAGGTAGACATGCCATTGATTTATGCTCAATAGAAATGATAACTTCAAAGATTTTCCTTGGGGTATTTTCCAGGTATTGGTTATTACAAATGCCCCATATGACCATCAAAAGTAGAAAGGATATATAAAATGTCATATTTTCATACAAAGAAATATTCTATAACTGTTGCTGTATACAGCAACATGAGTACATCTCACAAAAATAATATTAAGGGAAAGAAGTCAGAAACAAAAGAATACAGGCCATTATAGACACACATAAATTTACATATATCAATACATACTTATTCAAAAGCAGATTAAAGTGGTCTGTGGTCATAGAAGCCAAGGAAGTGGATACTTTGGGGTGTAAACAACTGAGAGGGGCCACAGAGAGAGCTGATGAAAAAAATTTTAAAGGAAGTCTAGTCATGTAATTACCATATACAACAAGATATAGAACATTGCTAGAACCCAGAAGCCTCCTAAATAGCTGCAATGAGCTTCTCGTGCATGTCTCCTGGTACCTATATGTACACACTTTTTAAGACACTGTTGAAATAAAAAATTTTTAAAAATTAATACAATTACAATATGAACATGTCAATGATTTAATAACTAATTCATTAATGAGAGAATCAGTAACATGATAATGCTGGTTCAAAGAGTATTTGAGGAATAGGGGCTCATGTACCTCATTAGAAAAGGCACTAATATAGGTTTTTCTCTTTCTTATTTTTCATTTTCCTTTTCTTTTTCTTTAATGAGGCATCTGCTTAAGCTTCTACAGAGTATTAAACATTAGCATTTAGCACTGTTCACATTTCTATCTTCAGAATATTGAAAATAGAGATAGTTAATATTTCCTATATTTATACATCTCAGAATTTGGAATGGACATGTATTAGTTTTTCAATTAAAATATTTTTAAAAGAACCATAAATAAATATTCCAACTACTTTACAAAATGGAACATTAAGTTACTAAATAAACCAGGCATGTATTTTCTTTGCATTATGCCTAAGAATTACCAAGATTTAAAAAGGAAGCCTAAGGAACCAAGAAGAATCACAGGAAGAACTGAAGAGTATGAATATATAAAAACAATAATCAATTTTCTTGTATTTCTGCCATTTGTGAATAAAGAAATTGTTGAGGTAGAAAAATTGGAACAAGATTTGAAAGGCTGCTTTTTCTCTATTACTTTTCAACTCTTCCTATAGGAAAGGAAGAACATGCTGAATCATTTTGAAAACTCTGGGATTTGATCAGCAACCACAACAAAAAATGTGTGTGGATGTCATTTGGTGATAACAAATACGGAGAAAAAAATAAAGCCATATAGGGGTTAGAATGGTTCATCAAATTTTATTAAAGGTACAAAATTTGTGTTTTCACTGTATGGCTCTGAAATATATAGGATGTATCTTTCAGCAGTCTAGCTCTTTTTTAAAAATTCATTTCAGTTACTGGCTAATCCATAGTACTTATTATATTCTTTAAAAGAATCCATACTTCAAGTGCACTTTTAAGAATGCACTGTTTACTCAACATTTTATAAAAAGTTATTTAAAGAAAACAGGTTAGTTTTTAACATCACTTTAGGTGATTTATAAATTTAAGATCACTTCACGTTTTCCATTTTAATGGCCATCCAGACTCCTGGGAAGGCCAGGTCCTAACCAGCTTCCACGATAATCATCTAATATGGGCCTGCATAGAAAATTTCTATCTACTACTTGGATCTAAGAGGGACCTTGGTTTTCTCTGATTGTTTCTCTCATGTGTGGAGAAGGGAAAAACACAGAGAGCAAATTTCCCTAGCAAATTTGTTTTCTTTTGGGCTACGGAAATGTGGTTGGCCATTATTTTTAATTTTATATATGTTACCCAAATTAGATACTTTTGGTGGTCCAAGTATATTCTATGGAAACAAACAGAAAAAAAATAAGCACAACAAACATCACAAAATGTACATGTAGCCAAAAAAATGTTATTTTCATTTAATCAAGAGAGAGTTGTATTCATTGTAATATTCCTAAAAAATGAGAATTGGTCTCATTTCAGAAAAATACTCATATCTGGATACTTATCTGAAATGCAGCCAAGTGTCTGTAGACTGGATGAGATAAATTTCACAGGAACACACTTTTATTGTTGAATATGGATGGTTGCCAACTGATTCTAATAAAACATTGAAATCTGAGAACGTTTGCTACCAAATACCCTGCTCAGTAGCCATCATAGCAATTTCTGTAGGCACAGTTGTGAAGCTTGATGTGGTTCTGTCATGATGCAGATTTGCATGTTTCTGGGGATTAATTGTCACATTCCTTATGAGGACTAGCTTGCATGTACAGTATACAGCACACACCTATTCACATATGAGTTTAATTTGAGAGGCTGCTGAGGTATTGCATATAAGCAATTGAGATTTTCTTTTTCAAGGAGATGGTTAATGTTTGAGCCTGAGCAGATGAACAGAACACCAATAAGCTTCAAACATTCAGGAAACCCTCAAATTCCCCATAACCTAAAAGAGAAAGGAAGAAAGTCTACTTTCCTGAAAAATAAACACCCCCATATAAATAAATATATACATTTTTACCATTAAAAATCGCTTGTGAAAATGTTTTAACTTGAGGAGAAATGAAGAAAGAATTAAGTTTTTGTCAGAATAAATAGCTGATACCATCCATATCTTTTTTCTTTTAATCTATACCAAGAAGTCCAGGCCCAAATATTTGGCTCTTTAAGTACTCTACAATATATTTGGGTTTTTTTAAACAAGTCTTTTAAAGCAAAGATTTTGTACAGAAGACACAAAAAAACACAAATCATAAAAGAAAACAACAAAAAAGATAAATCAGATTTTATCACAATTAAAGTTCCCTGCTCTTTGAAATATATCATTACAAAATGAAAAGATAAGCTACAGATTGAAATAAAGTATTCTCAATGCATACATTCAACAAAATACTTGCATCTAGAATAGATAAAGAACACTTTTAACTCAATAATATGAAGAAAATATCCTAGTTTTAAAAATTTGCTAAAGATTTTTAAAGACACTTCATGAAAGATAATATACCTAGGGCAAATAAATACAGGAAAATATTGCTCAGCGTCATTACACTTTAGGGAAATTCAACTAAAAACTGTAATGAGATGACAACACAAACCAATTAAGATGGCTAAAATTAGAAAGATTGACAATATCAAGTGTTGAAAAGGATGTGGAAAAATTAGATTTCTCATACATTGCTGCTAAGGATGTTAATTAGTACACTCACTTTGAAAAAACACTTTAGACATTTCTTATGAATACACATGTATAAGAAACACCCAAGTCAAGATGAGGAAATTTGAATCTCTTAGAAATTTTACATATGAGTAATTTGTGAGAAACAGATAAATTGAGAACATTTTTGAATATAAATATAATAATTGCCATTTACTTAGAAATTATTTTATATATTTTATATAATTCTTGGAGTACACTTTTGCCAAATTGCAAAGTAATTTGTTTTGTTTAAAGAGCAACAGTAGCTCTATTCTTCAATAAATGACTAACTTTTGACGATCTTTTCCAGGTTGCTTAACTCTTTGGCCGTGAGTTTGCTCTGGTGTAAATGAGAAATTTTAACACCTTTCTTATCTTTCTCAGGGACTACTTTTAAAGATAAAAATGAGATAAGGTGTATGCAATTGCTTTAAAAAGGATAAAACATTGATTAAATGTAACTATTATACCCAAACAACTATTCATTTCATCAATTTTATTTATATCATTTTTATGCAACTCGAAAGGCCTAAAAGGAATAAACCTGATCTCTGCTGTCTGCTACCAACAATTATTATGTATCAAGCATTATAAACACTAAATAGTAAAAGCAATACAAATAAGGAAGAATAGCTATTACTCATATGACATGTTTGTGTGACTTTATTTCATTCATATTGAAAAATAAGTTGTAAAAATTATAGAAAATATTTGATTTATTTTAGTGCTTCAGGACTTTTCCTTTAAAGGCTGACATTTTTATTATATAAATACTTCTTTGGTAGAAAGAGGTAATAATCACAACACTAGTTTCAAGCTCTGTAACTTATACTATATGAAAACACATTATGTGTCAAAAAGAATATTCTTCTTACAAGAGGATTGCTAACTGTCCTTTTTAGAAATCATGCTTCAATGTTTATCCATGTGCTTCAGAGGAAAATTTGGCACAGACATGAAAATCAGTGAAAGAGGGTCACCTATTACTCAAACACATTGAACCCAAATTTGTCATTTTCCAATTTTATTAAATAATAATTAGCAAAAATAACAAGAGATTTGTTTTAATGTTTTGGCAAAATGCAAAGAGGCACAAATGTTGAAATAACAAAAACTGGTGATTGAGCATGTCAAATTGTACTCAAATTATAACAATAAAATATCAGTTATGTGTCCAGTCTATATTCAAATGGAAACAAATTTAAATAATTCTACACCTCAATGGTGTAGATCATCAGAGACCCTAAAACAAAATCAACTTGAAGTCTAAGTTAGCATTATAGTAAAACTAACATTTGGTCTCTATAATTACTTTTTGAGCCTGATTTTAGTAAAGTTCCTAGGTAAAGAGATTTGAAAAACCCTGGACACATTTGCCATTTTACAATAAACTAATCTGACTTAACATGATAATTTCTGAGGTAATGGATATCTGTATCAAAAAAAATCTCTAACTTCTAATGCTTATCTAATATTCTGTAAATCTCTCTTTAAATGGCCATGTCTTCTCACACAATTATGCACCCCAAACATAGGAATGGCATCCTAATCATCTTTGTAGCCCTATCCTTAGAATTCTGTAATTGCCATATTCCCAAGGGCAAAATATTTGAGTCAACTGTATTAGTCAGCCAAAGGGTTGCTGATGCAAAGAACAGAAATCTGTTGGCTTTTATAAAATGTATTTATTTGGGGTAAAAGCTTACAGTTACAAGGCCCTAAAGAGTCCAACTCAAGGCTGCTTTCTCACCAAAGTCAGTTGCCATGTGTTGAAGCAAGATGGTTGATGGTCGTTAATCTCTGTGAGGGTTTGGGCTCCCCCTCTGGGTTTGTCTCTCAGGGCTTCCTATATCAGTCTCTTCTGAGGTCAGTTGTAAGCTATCAGGCAAATGGTCCATCTCTCCCAGAAGCTTTAGCTGTTTGAGACTTCTCCTTTCTATCACATGGAAGGCAAGATAGAACTGAAAAAGTTCTCTCCTCTGGTGTCTATGGAGCTCTCTCTTTTCCTGTGTGTTTTCTTCAGTGAGTGTCCATTTATATCAGGCCACTAAGGGGGCAGGGATTCAACTCTAAGTCACACCCTACTGACATGGTCGAATCAAGGCCCTAATCTTTTATCAAATAAACTTAAAACCTTTGAATTTAATACAATCAAAGGGTATCACACCCAGAGGAACAGACCAGTTTACAAACGTAATTTTTCTCTTTCTTAGGATTCATAAATAATCTAAACTGCTACAACAACCATTTCTGAGTTTGAAAGCTCTGTTCTGAATACTGTACTTAAATTACCAATTTTATCCTCATAAAAAGCATTGTGAAATATGTATTGGTTATACCAATTTGTTTATAATCATGTCAAGGAAACATTATTATTACTATATACTTCAAATTAAACTTTAATAATAGATTTAACATATTTCTCAAATAACTATAATTAATACTGTGGGGTGTTAAAAAATTATTCTGTGGATCAACTTGAGAAATTCCAGAAATTTGATAATAGCCATTTTGAAGATCAAATGTTAAAAGGTAATATACGAGGGGATTGTGAGAAGATGGTAGAGTATGGAGGTCCAGGGGTTGGTCCTTCAACCAAAATAACTGCTTGTATTAGTCAGCCAAAGGGGTGCTGATGCAAAGTACCAGAAATCTGTTGGGTTTTAGAAAGGGTAGCTATTTGGGGTAGATGCTTACAGTTACCAGGCCATAAAGCGTAACTTACTTCCCTCACCAAAGTCTGTTGCCATGTGTTGGAACAAAATGGCTGCCAATGTCTGCAAGGGTTTAGGCTTCCTCTTCCCCTTCAGGGTCCATGATCCCAGCTTCTTCCAATATCAGATGTAGGCTGGGATAAGTCTTATCCTCTCCAGGGGCTCGTTTCTCTCCAGGCTCAGCTGCTCTGCTCTCTCTACAAAGCCAGCTATAAAATATCAGGTGAATGGCTTGTCTCTCTTCCCAGGGCCTCCGCTTTGTGTAACGGAGCCTAATTTCTTCCTCACATATCTGCTTCTCTGTGTATTTACTTTCCAGGCTCCAGCATTAAAAACTCTAACTCTTCTGCCATGTTGTTTTCTCACCTACCAATCCTACTGATGTGGCCCAATCAAAGCCTTAAACATTATTTAATCAAGTAAAAGTGAAACCTCTGAATTGAATACAATCAAATATGCCCAGAGGAACAGACGTTTACAAACATAATCCATTATCTATTTTTAGAATTCAAAAACAATATCAAACTCCTACACTATTAAACAGGCAGAAACTGTCTGAAACAACTATTTTGAAAATCCAGAGTCCAGAAGAACACTGTACAGCATCCAGGAGGAAGAGGCTGATGAATTTACAGTAAAGAACAGCAAATTGCTCTCTCCATGCAGCAGATACTGTGCTCATCCCCCACTCCCTTGGGAGGCTGCTGAGGAATCCAGGCCCTGGTTAGCTTACTGGTGAAAGAAGGGATATGAAAATTCTCTTCTCCAGGACCAGGAATTGGCATGGCTGATCATTGATCACAGCTTTTGATTAGCAATTTTGGACCATGAGGGGCCTGGCTCTGAGGGCAGTTATTGTTTCAACCCACCCCAGACAAAGGCAGTGACAGCCATTGTTTCAACCTGCCTCAGAAAAAAACTGATGGCCTCCATTGTTTCAAACTGCCCTGGACTAGAGCAGTAGTTGTGGAGAATTAAGAATGCTACACTTCCTCAGGGCTTCGGGGTACAGTTAGCTGAAGGGCGGCATTTGTTGGGCAAACCAAGAAAGCTCAGCATTGTGGACCTGTGCAAAAGGCTCTTGGCACTCTTCCTGATTTCCTCCTCAGGTCACCAACTGTGCAGTTGGTCTGTGCCCCTTTGTGCATCCCTGCCTGTAATTTCAGCTGGGAAAGACTTATTTAGGAGAGTCCTCTCCTCCCAGAATTTTCCCCTCCAGGCAAAGACAGCTTGAGAAAATGAAGAGAGTAAAAAACTAGAGAGGCAGAAAGTCTGGTGCAAATGCTTGCTGGCTTCAAAAACCTAGGAGAGGGAATTCTGTCCTCTTGGAAATGGAAAGGATAATCAAACACCTGTAAGCAGAAGAATTCCAAAACAAGAAAAAGCCCACAACAAGAAAGATATTCAGAAAGATGGAAAACCCTGGGACTGCATTCACCTTTGGCAGATCTTCCTGATAGGAGGGCTGAAGCTCAAGGAAATCTCTCCTTATCCCTAGCTGGTAACAAAATCAAGAAACAGAAATCCCAGATTTAACATTTAAAAACATTAAAATGTACACAGTGCAACAAAAGAGTACAAGACAAACAAAGAAATAGAAAATGAGGCTTATCCACTGGAAAAGGATAAAACTACAAAAAACACCAATGAAGAAAGCCAGAAAGTGGACATACTAAACAAAGCCTTTTTAAAAAATGATCTTAAAAAGCCTAAGGTAGATGAAGAATACAGGGAAAGAACTAAAGGATATCAGGAAAAAAATGAATGAGCAATATGAGAACCTTAGCAAAGAGACAGAAATTTTAAAAAGGAAACAAACAGATCTCCTGGAGTTGAACACCACAATAACAGACATAAAAAATTCCCAGGAGGGCTTCAAGAGCATCTTGTAGCTTCCAGAAGAAAGAATCAGTGAACTAGAAGATATGGCACTTAAATGAGTTAGGGTGAGGAGCAGGAAAAAAAAGAATTATAAAAAGTGTAAATAGCCTAAGACAATTATGGGACACCATTAGGTGTACCAATATACATGCTATGGGGGTACCAGAAGGAGAATAAAAAAAGAAAGGGCCAGAAGGAATAAACAAAGAATTAATGACAGATAACTTTCAAAACTTAGCAAATGACATGAATATGCACAACCAAGAAGCCAAGCAAATATTAAAAAGAATAAACATGAAGAAAAATACACCCTGTCATACATGGATCACACTATCAAATGCAAAGGACAAGGAGAGAGTTCTGAAAGATGCAAGAGAAAAGCAACATGTTATGTAAAATGGAGTCCCAAATAGATTGAGTGCCAATATCTCACCAGAAACCATGGAAGCAAGAAGGCAGTGAGTTGAAATATTTAAAGTGAAGAAAGAATACAACTGCTAGCCAAGAGTTTTATATAATTCTTTCAGAAATGAAAGGGAGATTAAGACTTTTCCAGATAAACAAAACCTGAAGGAGTTCATCACTACCAGATGTGCCCTACAAGCAATGCTAAAGGGAGTTCTTCAGAGTGAAAGGAGAGAACGCTAGACAGTGGTTCAAAGTTGTATAAGGAAATAAAGACCAGTGGGAAAGGTAGCCATTTGAGTATTATAAATGCCAATATTATTGTATTATATTGTATTGTTAGCTATGTAACTCCATTTCTTATTTTCTATGGGTGCTAAAATGTAAATGCATAAAAAGGAATGATAAATCTACCTTTTGGGAAGTACAATGTACAAAGATATAAATAGTAACATTTGCAAAAGAGGTGGGGGAGAGATAAGTATAAGAAATATATAAGTGTATGCTATTGAAGTTAATATGATTGTTATATATCTAGTATGTTAAATTTTAACCCTATGGTAACCACAAGGAAACTATATGAAAAATATATCCAGATAGAAAAGAAAAGGCATTCAATATGGTACAACACAAAAAATCAAATAAATATAAAAGGAGACATTAATGGAAGAAAGAGTGTCAAAAAAAGGTCTAAGACATACAAAGGCTAAATAGCAAAATGGCAAAAATGAGTCCTGCATTATCAGTAGTGACTTTAAATGTAAATGAATTAAATCTCCAATCAAAAGGTAGAGATAGAAAGAATGGATAGAAAAGCATGGCACAACTATATGCTGTCTGCAAGGGGCTAACTTAAATTCCAAGATACAAATAGGTTGAAAGTGAAAAGATGGATATCTATGTGTGTGCATATATGTAATATATCATGTAAATATTAGCCAAAAGAGAGCAAGGGTAGCTATACTAATATCAGGTAAAATAGACCTTAATTAAAAAATAGTTACATGGGATAAAGGTGGTCATTATATATCAATAAAGGGACAATTCAACAAGAAGATATAACAATTATAAATGTATATGCACCTAACAGCACAGCCACAAAATGTATGAGGAGATATATATATATATATATGGCAATTACTGACAGATTTGAAAGGAGAAATTAATGATTCTACATTAATAGTAAGGGACCTTAATATACAACTTTCAGTAATGAAAAGAACTTCTAGTCAGAAGTCAATAAGAAAATATGAGACATGAATGATACACTAAACAAACTAGACTTCCAACATATATAGAGCACCTCACTCAACAAAAAAAGAATATACATTCATCTTGAGTACATGTAAATCATACTCTAGGATAGACCATATGTTAGCTCACAAAAACTCTCAATA
Organism: Cabassous unicinctus; assembly: GCA_029593785.1. Classification (NCBI taxonomy): domain Eukaryota; kingdom Metazoa; phylum Chordata; class Mammalia; order Cingulata; family Chlamyphoridae; genus Cabassous; species Cabassous unicinctus. Next base: position 26,459 of record JAQZBX010021818.1, read on the forward strand.
AATTAAAAAAATATATTGAAATCATACAGTTTATCTTTTACAACCACAATAGAACAAAGTTAGATATCAATAACAGAGGGAGAAATGGAAAACTTACAGATATGTGAAAAGTAAAGATCATACAATGGGTTAAAGAGGAAATAAGAGAAATTAGGAATATCTTGAGGCAAATGAAAATGAAAATACAACATACTAAAATGTATGGGATGCAGCAAAGACAGTGCTGGGAGGTAAATTTATAGCCTAAATTCTTACATTAGAAGGGAGTAGAAGATGGTGAGCCAATGCTTAATATAGGCAAAATCTATGATTTGGTAGAAGAGGGTGGTTCAGCAGTAGATTGAGGTGATAGTGGTGAAGTGATGTGATTAGGTTCAGTGGTGCTGGAATGTGAGGGGGAGTAAGGTGGGAGGTTGAGTTGGATTATCCATGGACCTGGAGGGAGGGCTGGAGGAAGGAGCAGGTGAACTGTAGGGATTTGTAAGACTGTGATTTACACTATAATGGTGGAATGCTCTTTTGGCAAATATGGCAGTGGAGGATTACTGGTGCAGGGCATTGGGGTGGAGGGATATATGTGAGATAGAGTGCACCTAGGGCAGGCTTCTCATAGTGTGTTACCTCAGTAGGTGGAGACCCACACAATAAACAAGAAAATATTAAACTCCTATCCTGGGGAATGTGGATATGACCTCAATTAGAGGGGCAAGAATCTCTCGAGAACATAGGCAGTATCTAATAAAGGAAAACAGACCAATATGTCAAGCCCTCAATATTATTGCATGTAACTATGAACGTTATTCTTCAAAAATTGAACCTTAGTAGTTACCATAAATTCTGAGGGGAAGGGGAATAGAATAGATGGAACATAGGGCATTTTTAGGGCATTGGAATTGTTCTGCATGATCTTGCAATGATGGATACAAGCCATTTTAAATTTTAATTTTAAATTACCAAGCAGTCCAAAATGTAAACCACAATGTAAACCATTGACCATGGCTAGTAGCAATGCTTCAATATTTGTACATCAATTGTAACAAATGTATCAGACACATGTAAACTGTTGTTAATAAGAGAGAGTGGGAAAGGGGGAGGGGTTGGATTTATGGGAATCTCCTATATTTTCCATGTGCCTTTTCTATAAACTAAAGCTTCTTTGAAGATAAAGTGAAAAAAATAAGACACTGGGGGAACATACAGAAGAAATTGTCACTGCACATAAAAGATAACAGATCTTATCGTGATGAAAAACACAATGAGAACATTTTTTATTTTATTTTATTTTTTAATTTATTTTTATTAATATTATTATTTTATTTTATTATTACTTTTACTTTTTTTTTAACTTTGCTTTTGAGGTGATTTTGGATCACAGAAGTGTCACAGCTGTGGCAGGGGAGATTCACTGGTGCGGGATGTTGGTGATGGGAGGATGTGTGGGGAGGGGTGCACCTGGGGTATGCCTCTAAGGCATATGAAAATGTTTAGGTGGTGTAGCAGTTTGATATTAATGATGAATTCCAAAAAGAAATATTGGATTATATTTGTAAACTGGTCATTTTCTCTGGGTGTATTAGAGTGTTTTGGATTCAAAGGTTTTACTTTTACTTAATTAAATAATGATTAAGGCTTTGATTGGGACAGATCGGGAGGACATTGCATCCCCACCCCCTTGGTGGGGGGCGACTCACAGAGAAACAGTACCACAGAGAAGGGAGTTTGGAGTTTTAATACTGGAGCCCGGGGAAGTAAGCACACAGAGGAGCTTGGTCATGAAGAAGGAGAGAAGGCCCCAAGAAAAGAGACAAGCCATTTGTCTGATAGTCTACAGCTGGCCTTGTAGAGAGAAGCAGGCCTGATCCCAGATAGAAACAAGCCCTGGGAAGAGAGGAACCCAGGAAGCCTGAACCCTCACAGATGTCAGCAGCCATCTTGCTCCAACACGTGGCAACAAACTTTGGCGAGGGAAGTAACTTATGTTTTATGGTCTGGTAACTGTAAAAGTCTATCCCAAATAAAAACCCTTTTATAAAAGCCAACAGATTTCTGGTAATTTGCATCAGCACCCCTTTGGCTAACTAATACAGGTGGTAATGGGGTGCTGTCTCAATGGGTGAAGACCCATACAATAACTGAAAGAATATTGAATTCCCATCCTCAGAAGTCTTACTACATTCTCTAATAGAATGGCAAGAATCACCCGAGTACGTGGACAGTGCCTAGCATAAGAGTACAGACCTTTATACCAGGCCTTTGATATTGATGGTTGTACCTATGAACCTTTTCTTATGAAATTAAAACCTAGCCAAGTATTATAAGGTGCCCAAGAGTTGCCTCCTGAAAGCCTCCTTGATCCTCAAATGTGGCCTCTCTTTAAGCCAAACTCAGAGTATAAACATACTACCTTCCCCCTGGTGTGGGATATGACTCCCAGGGATGAGCCTTCCTGGCACTGAGGGATTATTACCAAGCATGAACTAGTAGTACTTTTGGAAAAAAGACCTTGACCAAGAGGGGGGAATATTAAATACAAAAGCATTTTTAGGATTAAAAGATTTCAAAGTGAGTTGGGAGGCCATTCCAGAGTTTACGTTTATGCGCATCTCAGCAGGATCTCATTGACTGCCATAATAAACAGTGCCTCAAAAAGCCTGGGCTCCTGAAGGCTCTAGACACTATAGGCAGGGCAGCCAATCTCAGAAATTTGGCATCCTGTCATTGGCCCTTACTTTTGAATTTATGTTCCCCAATGTAACAGAGTTATACTCATTTATAATTTCCCTACCCATGACTCAACTGCCCCTTTTATTTGAAACTATAATTAGCACTATACCCATTAAATATATGTTCCAGAGACTTAAATCATTGGTCTGTTCGTATGCCAGTTGAGATCTGAATCTCAGTAGAGTTGCAACACCTGCACTCCAGTTCACTGTACTCACTCAGGATAACAAACAAAAGGATGATGATGGACAATGCCCATCTCAAAAAAACAGAGAGTGTCTGCAACTGCAAGCAAGACAGTTTCATCCATCCCCATGGGATCTAAGCCTCCTTTCAATCAGAAACAGAGTGGGCATCACCATAACAAAATCCTCAAGATTGAGGAATGAACAAACATAAGGGGTGAATGCAACTATTGACTAAAGTAGACTTATTTTTATTCTCACAATGGAATAACTTGTATCAATATAAAGGCAGTGGCTACCAGAGGTTATTAGGAGAGGGAGAGGGAAGAATAGGTATAATATGGGGCATTTGGGGAACATGGAATTGTCCTGAATGACATTGCAATGACAGATACAGGTCATTATACATTTTGTCAAACTCTATAAAATTGTTTGGTGCAAAGTGTAAACTATAATGTAAACTATAGTCCATGGTTAGTAACAATGCTTCAACATGTGTTCATCAGTTGTAACAAATGTACCACACTAAAGAAAGATGTTGTTAATGTGGGAAAGTTTGGGAGCAGGAGAGGATAGGGTATATGGGAATTCCTTATATTCTTGATGTAACATTTATGTAATCCAAAACTTCTTTAAAAATAAAAAATTAAAATAAAAAAAAACTTTTAAAAAAAGAGAAGAAAGAGTTCAAATCAGAGCCTTAACCTCAAAACTGGAAGAACTAGAAACAAAGAGCAAACTAAACCCAAAGCAAGCAGAAGAAAGGAAATAATAAAGATTAGAACACAGATAAATGAAATAGAAAACAACAAATGAATAGAGGGAATTAGCAAAACCAAAAGTTGATTCTTTGTAAAAATCATTAAAATTGACAAATTTTTAGCTAGAATGACAAAGAAAAAAAGGAGATTCAAGTAATGAAAATCAGAAATGAAGAGAGGAATATTACTACTGACCCCACTGAAATAAAAAGGAGAATAAGAGGATGCTATGAACAACTATATGCCAATAAATTAGCTAACCTAGATAAAATGGACAAGTTCTTAGAAACACAAAGACTGCCTACATTGACTCAAGAAGAAATAGAACATGTCAACAAATGAATTACAAGTAAAGAGATTAAATCAGTAACCAAAAGTTTCCCAACAAAGATAAGCACAGGACAAGATGGCTTCACAGAAGAATTCCACAAAACATTCCAAGAAGACTTAACTCCAATTCTACTCAAATTCTTCCAAAAAACTGAAGAGAAAGGAACTCTCCCTAATTTATTCTATGAGGTCAACATCACCTTCATACCAAAGACAAATAAAGATATCACAAGAAAAGAAAACTACAGGCCAGTTATCTCTTATGAATACAGACGCAGAAAACCTCAACAAAATCCCAGCAAACTGAATCACACATCATATTAAAAGAATTCTACACCATGATCAAGTGGGATTTATCCCTGGTATACAAGGTGGCTCAACTTGAGAAAATCAATTAATATAATACACCACATTAACACAATGAAGGAAAAGAAAAAAAAACACATGATCACCTCAATTGATGCAAAAAAGGCATTTGACAAAATCCTTCACCCTTGAAAAAACTAAGAATAGAAGGAAACTTCCTCAACATAATAAAGTACATATATGAAAAGCCCACAGCTAACATCCTACTTAATGGAGAAAGACTGAAAGCTTTCCCTCTAAGATCAAGAACAAAATATGATTGCCCACTGTTACCACTGTTATTCAACATTGTACATCTAGTTCTTGCCAGAGCAATTAGGAAATAAAAAGAAACAAAAGGGATCCAAGTTGGAAAGGAAGAAGTAAAAGTTTCCCTATTTGCAGATGATATGTTTCTATATGCAGAAAATCCCGAAAAATCCACAACATAGCTCCTAGAGCTAGTAAAAGAATTCAGCAAAATAGCAGGATATTAGATCAATACTCACAAATCAGTTTAGTGTTTATATACACAAGCAATGAACAATCAAATAAATCAGGAAAATTATTCCATTTACCATAGCTACTAAAAGAATCAAATATCTAGGAATAAATCTAACCAAGGATGGAAATTACTTTTATACAGAAAACTACAAAACACTACTAAAAGAAATCAAAGAAGGACTAAATAAATGGAAGGACATTCTGTGTTCAATAAATGGAAGACTAAATATCATTAAAAGGTCAATCCTAACCAAAGCAATTTATAGATGCATCACAATCCCAATACAAATTCCAATGGCCTATTTTGCATAAATGAAGAAGGCAATCATCAAATTTATATGGAAGGGTAAGGGACCTAGAATAGCTACAGCCATCTTGAAAAGGAAGAATGAAGTTGAAGGACTCATACAATTGCCCTATCTTAAAACTTATTAAAAAGCCACAGTAATTAAAATGGCATGGAACTGGCACAAAGAGAGGCATTTAGGGAATCAAATTGAGAGTGCAGAAATCAAACACCACATTTGTGGCCAACTGATTTTTGACAAGGGAACAAAGATCACTCAATTGGGAAAGAAAATTTCTTCAACAAATGGTGATGGGAAAACTGGGTCTTCATTTGCCAAAAAAAAACCAGAAGGAAGGCATTTTCCTCATACCTTATACAATAATCAACTCACAATGAACAGCAAAAAAAAAAAAAAAGGAATTAGG
>JAQZBX010021819.1:0-18861 GCA_029593785.1 Cabassous unicinctus
CCATTCACTGCGTGTTTCCTCTGTGTCTGCTTGTCTCCCTTTGTTGCGTCATTTTGCTGTGCCAGCTCTCCACGGGCACGGGTCATCAGCTCTCTGTGGGCGTGGGCCAGCTTGCTCTCACCAGGTAGACAGGAACCCAACCACTTCAGCCACATCCGCTTCCCAGTTCCATTAATTTTTTAAATTAAATTTTTATTCTATTACCATATATACAATCTAACATTTCCTCTTATAATCACCTTCAGTTCACAATATTGTGCTACCATCACCACCATCCATTACTAAAATATTTCCATCATTCCGAATAGGAACCATGTACAAGGAATAAGATTCTTAAGTACAAGCATCAATATTGAGGGCTTGGCATATTGTTCTGTTTTCCTTTATTAGGCACTGCTATATACTTGAGAGATTCTTGCCCTTCTATTTGAGAATGTAGCAGGACTGACCAGAATGGGAGTTTAATATTTTGTTAGTTATTGTATGGGTCTCAACCCACTGAGATAAAACCCTATGACAACATGAACACACTCATATTTCATAAAGGCATGCTCCAGGTGCAACCTGTCTCACACATCTCTGCACCACTGACACCCTGGGCAGTGACCCTTACTGCCATATTGCCAAAAGTACACTCCCACAATTGTATTGTATTCTCAACCACAGTCCTCCATCTCCCCAAAGTTCACCTGTACCTTCCTAAAGGCCTCCCTCAAGCTCATGGGTAGTCTAAATCACACCCCAACTCCACTTATACTCACACTCCAGTAAAATCAACCTGATTCACATCACTGCAGCACCATCACCCTGTCCACTGCCAAGCCACCCCCATCCACCTTATCATAATTTCTGCCCAGACTGAATATTGGCTCACCACTCTCTACTCTCTTTCTCTCTCCTGGTAACCTATCTTCCAGACTCTACCTCTCTAAGTCTGCTCAATATCTTTAGTTCATATCAGTGAGATCATACATTTGTCCTTTTGTGACTAGCTTACTTCATTTAACAGAAGGTCTTTGAGGTTCATCCATGTTGTCACATGTGTCAACACTCCATTCCTTCTTATAGCTGAGTAATATTCCATTGTCTGTATATACCACATTTTGTTTATCCATTCATCCATTGATAGACACTTGAGTTGCTTCCAACTTTTGGCAATAGTGAATAATGCCATTATGAACATTGTACATATATCTGCTCACATAACTGATTTCAATTCTTCTGGTTATATTCCTAGTATTGGGGTTGCCAAATCATATGGCAATTCTATACTTAGCTTCTTGAGGAACCATCAAACTGTCCTCCACAATGGCTGCATCATTCTACACATTCCCACCAGCAGTGGATGAGTGTTCCCATTCCTCCACATTCTTTCCCATTGGTGGGCCTTACCTTGGACTGTATGACAACATATTTCCCCAAAGTAACAGAGTTAGACTCATTTGTAGTTTCCCTACACATGATTCTCCTACCCTTTTATTTGAGTTTACAATTAGCACCATATCCATTAAATATATGTCCCAGAGACTTAAATCTTTGGTCTGTTCATATGTGAGCCCTGAATCTCAGCAGAGTTGTGGCCAATACCTACTCTCCAGTTCATCAGACTCACCCAGGACAATTAACATAATGAGGATGATTGACAACCCCCAACCTGAAAAACAGAGAGTATCTACAACTGCAGCAAAACATTACCTTCCATATGCCCCATAAGATCTACATCTCTTCTCAATCTAAAGCAAAGAGGGCATTACCATCCCAAAATCTTCTAGATTGAGGAATGAACAATCACAAGAGGGGGATGCAACCAGGGACCAAAGTAGATTTATTATATGCCTAGCGCTACACCCCAGTACCTGTAACACTTGATTGACTGAATGTATCAGCTGAAAACTCAGCCTCCTTGTTGAGTGTAAACTCCTATTATTACTCATCATTATCACCTCCATTCACTGTATGACTATACCAATTTCAGGCATTAATATTATTCATTGATACATTATTTATCTGATAAGATCATGTGTTGGGTGAAAAAAAAAAACACCTCATCTTTTCAGAGAACACACAGCCTTTATGGAAGCTAGAAAAAACTATTTAATGGGTGGAAGGATTTACTTATTGATCAGGCATTAATTTACCATAATTATTCTAGAGTCCTGTATAAACTTAATTTAAGCTCAGATCCTTGAACAGCTCCTGAATGCACTTGTAATATCCATGCCAATAGGAGAAATCTTCCCATCCTTTGGCAACAAAGGTGCAATTTCAGTTAAAGAAGAATTCCCTACTCACCTGTGATTGCATTGTCATTACCTCAGCTGTCTTGTCTTCCTCTGGATTTTCACTCACAACCAGACAAGCAGAAGATTAGCAAAGCTGAGAAGATAAAAAGAAGCCTTAAGATTGAAGACTTGACCACAAATTCCAGGCCCACCTTTGATGAATGCCAAACCCTTCATCTGGGAGTAAGGAGCCCAATCAACAAGAGGAACATGAAGTGTGTGTCAAGAGACTTAAGAGGAGGATTCTCCTTTCCCAGGGTCAAGAGCCCAGAGGTCTTATCTTCTCTGGCCAATAAACATGATATGAATATCTTCACTGTACAGATAAGAACATGAAAATCCATGAATTGTATTTATTAATTAGCCCATGATGTTCAGAGACTTTCAATTTCATCCCTGATTCAAAAACATAAGAATCTGGGAGCAGATGTGACTCAGGCAGTTGAGCTCCTGCTTCCCACATCGGAGGTTCTGGGTTTGGTTCCCAGTGCATCCTGAAAAAAACAAAAACCAACGAGCAAAACAAATGAAAAAAAAAAAAAAACAATTCACAGAAGCTGATGTGGCTTAGTGGTTGAGCACCAGCTTCCCACATACAAGGTCCTGGGTTCAATCCCCAGCTCCTGGTACATTAAAAAAAAAAAAAAAAAAAAAGAACAACATAGGAAAACTTGACCCATGTCATTCTGGAATTAGATCTCAACCACCAGAGAAAGCAGACTGGAATTTCTTTATTATACTTATTCTTGGTTTTTGGATTAGCATTTCTAATCCAAAATCTATCTATGTTTGTGGACTCTCACTCCCTTCCAGTTCTACCATGAAGCTGACCTTCTGGATGTACCTGTCCTAAATTATCTTGATACTTTCATATATGATGTCTAACAATGCAACCCCCTCAACAGTGCATTCTACATCTCACTTCAATGTATTTGGAAATCAATCAAGAAACTTATGGGGTAGAGCAATTCAAGGTTTTGATCAATTGGGAGGGATCAATGGCTCCCATCAGATAAATCTAGTCATGAAAATCCCCTACATCAAAAAATAGCAGAAAAACAATGAGCAAGATGGCAGCAAGGTAAAGAGCTCTGAGAATCAGCTCCTGCTACAGGGCAGTTGGTGATCACCCAGAGCTATCTAGAGCACTTGTTTGGGGGTTCCAGGAGACCAGAAATGCATCATGCAACATCCTTGAAATAATGGAGGAGGAAACTGCCCATCTGCAGAGAAGATTTGTAAGTAGAGCTCTCCATGCCATGGAGACCAGTGCCCATCCTCCCAAGGAGGCACAAGCCACCTCAGGAGCTGTCCCATGGCTTGAATTGAAATCTCCACTTTCCAAAATGGGGGAGGAAGAGATGGTTAGGCACCAACTTCAGCTACTGATTAGTAAATTCAGTGGGCTAAAGTATAATCCTAAGAACAGCTAAAGTTTGAACCTGTCCAAGTCAGAAAGAGGCTGGTAGCTGCCATCATAACACCATTCCTGACATGAGGGGAGGTGGGGCTGACTGAAACTCACAGTGCTGGTAGGGACTGGCTTTTTTCCATGTAGATCAGATTGCTGCTTTAGCTTAAGCCCCAGGCCCACCTCAGGCAGGGAGGAAGCTGGGGGAGATGCACTAGCCTCTCTGGGAAATTAAAGGCCACACCAAGGAGGCCGGTGATCATCCTACTTTGGCAGCACAAGCTACCCCAGGAGCTATTCTGTGGCAGGAATTGGAAGCTCCATTTCCCAAAAACAGGGGAGGAAGAGACGGTTGGCCACAGATTTCAGCTACTGATTAGTAAATTCAGCTGGCTAAAGTATAACCCTAAGAACATCTAAAGTTTGAGCCAGTCCAAGTCAGAAGGAGGCCAGTAGCCACCATTTTGACTCCACCCCCAACATGAGGGGAAGCCAGACTGACTGAAAATCACAGTGATGGTAGAGACCAGTTTTTTCACCCAGATTGGCCTGCAGCCCTAGCCTAGGCTTCAGCTCCACCTCTAGCAGGGAGGAAGCTGATGGGACCTGCACCAGCTTATGCAGGTACCTGCAGGTACATTTAGCTGGCACAGACTGAATAATCAGAAATCTACCAGGGCAACTGAGGTCATCTTGCACCTGCACTGCATAGATTGCTGCCCACACCTGCAGCTCCATCCCTGCCCCAGGCAGGGGAGAAAGGGGTGTGAAACTTCATCAGTCTCTCTGGGCAACTAAAGTCTAGGCATGCATGAGTTGGATTATTCCACATAGCTGTGGCTCTGTCCCTACCCCTAGCAAAGGAGAAAGTTGGGAGAAGCTTCATTGGTCCCTGGGGCAATGAGGGTAGCTTGAGACTCCACAGCTTATAACACCAACTACAGCCTTGGCTCCTACTACACAACCAGCAAGGGAGAAGGGCAGGAAGCCCTAAACTAAAGAGAAAAACTGCACCCAGATAAATACTCTAGTAAGCCAGATGGCAAGACACCAACAAAAAATTAGAATCCACACCAAGAAACAGGAAGATATGGCTCAGTTAAGGGAACAAGATAAGCCTCCAGATGACATAAAGGAGTTGAGACAACTAATCATAGATGTTCAAACAAATTTCCTTAATAAATTCAATGAGATGGCTAAAGAAATTAAGATATTAAGAAGACATTGGATGAGCACAAAGAAGAATTTCTAAGTATACACAGAAAAATAGCAGATCTTATGGGAATGAAAGGTGCAATAAATGAAATAAAAATTACACTGGAATCATATAATAGCAGATTCGAGGAGGCAGAAGAAAGGATTGGTGAGCTTGAAAAAATGGACTCTGAAAGTGAACATACAAAAGAACAGATGAAGAAAAGTTTGGGAAACTTGAACAAGATCTCAGGGAACTAAAGGACAGCAAAAGACATGCAAACATACATGTCATGGGTGTCCCAGAAGGAGAAGAGAAGGGAAAAGGAGCAGGAGGAATATTTGGAGAAATAATGGTAGAAAATTTCCCCACCCTATTGAAGGACATAAATATCCATGTCCAAGAAACATGACATACTCCTATCCGAAAATATCCTAATAGACCACCTCCAAGACACATACTAATCAGAATGTCAAATGCCAAAAACAAAGAAAGAATTCTGAGAACAGCAAGAGAAAAGCAATGCATAATGTATAAGAGATACCCAATAAGATTAAATGCTGATTTCTCACTAGAAACCATGGAGGCAAGAAGACAGTGGTATGATATATTTAAGATACTGCAAGAAAAAAACTTCCAGTCAAGAATCTTATATTTGGCAAGACTGTCTTTCAAAAATGAGGGTGAGTTTAGAATATTCACAGATAAACAGAAACTGATAGAGATTGTAACCAAGAGACCTGCTTTGCAGGAAATAGGCTGTGCTACAGCCTGAAAAGTAAAGACAGGAGAGAGAGGCCTGGAAGAGAATCTAGAAATGAAGATTATATCAATAAAAGTAACTAATAGCATCAAAAGAGTGGTGAAAAAAATGACAGATAAAACCCAAATATTCAGGCATAAACTTAACCAATGCCAGCATGGTACTGGCATAAAGATGGGCACATAGACCAATGGAACTGAACTGATGGTTTAGAAACACACCCTCACATCTATGACCAAGTGATTTTTTTCAAGCCTGTCAAACTCACCCAGTTCAGACAGAACAGTCCATTCAACAAATGGTACTGGGAGAACTGGATATTCATGGCCAAAAGAATGAAAGAGGACCCCTATCTCATACCTTATATAAAAATTAACCCAAAATTGATCAAAGACCTAAAGATAAAAGCAAGAACCATCAAGCTTCTAGAAGAAAATGTTGGAAAACATCTTCAAGATCTGGTGGTAGGTGGTGGATTCTTAAAGGAGATAAGGAAAGGACTGAGATGAACTACTGATGCTTAATGTATGTAGAAGTTTTAATTACTTTACTGTAAATGTGTGGAAATGTATAGATTTGATGGTAACACATTATAGTGAGTAACAGCTTGTTTATAAATGGGAATGTGGCTGGAAATGGTAGTCTAGGGATGTAAATGTCAATTGAAAGACAGCTAAAGAATAATCTAGGGACTGAATAGCACAGTAAACCCAGAGATAGATGAGAATTGTGGTTGATGGTACAGATGCATGAGTGTCCTTCTGTGAGCTGGAGCAGATATATATCAGTATTGCAGGGTGGTGGGAATGTGGAGAAGCATGGGAAAATACAACTGGAGTATTGTAATATTCATGCATCTATGCCAAAGATATACTGTGTTGATAATGGGGGAGTATGGAAAATGTCTGCCAAATGTACACTATGGACCATGGTTATTGGTAATAGTCTGTTGATATTATCTCATAATCTGTAAAAAATGTTTTACCACAGTGTGGTGTGTTGATGGAGGGGTGTTGTATGGGAATTCTGCACATGTGCATTATTTTCTAATTTCATAACTTCTGTAATAAAAATATATTTAGGTAAGCAGATTTGGCTCAAGTGATTGAGCTCCCACCTACCACATGGGAGGTCCTGGGTTCAGTCCCCAGTGCCTCCTAAAGAAGATGAGCAAGATGGCAACCTAAGGCAATGGGCAGGCACAGTGAGCTGACACAACAAGATGACACAACAAGAGACACAAGGAGGATAAAACATAATGGGAGCTACAACAAAGCAGGGAGCAGAAGTGGCTCAAGTGATTAGGTACCTCCCTCCCACAAGGGAGGTCCCATGTTCTATTCGCAGTGTCTCTTAAAAAGGAGACCAGCACACAGCAAATGGAAACAATGAGGGTGTGGGGAGAAATAATAAAATAAGTCTTCTAATAAAATATATATTCATGTATGAATGATAATAAAAAATAATAATAAGAGTTTGGGTTGGGGGAAAAATACACCGAATGTAAGATACTTTGGTTAGTAGTAATATTTTGAGGATGCTCTTTCATCATTTGTTAAAAATGTTTCACAGCAATGCAAGGTATTGATGGTAGGGTGAGGTATGAGAGCCCTGTATGATGTTATGCATGTTTGTTTTATAAGTTCACAACTTTTGCTACACACTTATTCTTTATGTTTATGTATGAGTGATATACTTCAATAAATTTTTTAATATATGCTTGCAGAATTACATATTTTTAAAAATTTAATCCTCACACTAACCCTGTTGATAAAGGTTAAATTACCCATTTAACAAATGTCCTAAAGAAAGGTTCAGAAAGCTAGAGTAATATGACATGCCCATCAGTTTCTACTCTTTCATTTAAGGGTCTTGTCACTTGATTAAGTTAATGTCTCCAACTGAGTTCCTGTCTTCCCTCTTTCTTCTTGACATCTTTACCAGCAACCTCTATCCCTTACTGCAATCCCCTCATCATTTAACCCTGTTGCTTATCTTCAATTATGAACCAAAATACACCTGTACCTACTTCCTGTCTTGTGCCTAATTTCCTCTTTCTCATTTCACAATCATCTGCATGAGCATTTTTACCCTTTCCTCACACAGCCTAAAATGATGATTTAATAACATCACTGACTTCTTAAATAAATCATTCTACCATCTCCAATGAGCTTCCCACACAATGAGCTTCCTCTTTTGTTCTGCATGGTACTCCTCAAACAATATTAGAACATCAAGACTCAATTGTAACCCCTTCTCTCCCATTTCTGTACACTGTCATGACAATATCACACATTTATTTGATTGCTTGAATTTCTTCCACTGTTGGCTATAAAATGGCAGTGTAGATCTCTATTTTCATAAGTAGGGGCACAAAAAATAAAATAAAATATAACTCAAGCCATTACCCACACCACCCCAGAAATTTTTTTAAAAATCTTCTCTAGAAATTACTCTTGATTAACCTAGATGTCAATCAAGGTCTATTCTGTAGAAGGTTTAAAAAAATAGGATGAGATTCCTTATAGTCAATGTTTTATGGAGTTAATCCAAAATGAAAAACTTCAGAGAGTGTTTCAGACATGGTGTATATCTGAATAGTCAGGCCCTTGGTTCCCAACACTCAAAAGTCAAAATTGGCCAGGGTTCACCACCCCAACCAGGTAAGGATCTAGTTAGTCAACCTTCTGAACCAAAGCAGGAGTTAAATAGCTGTAAGGATGGGTGAATGAAGGTCAGAAAAAACCGTTCCTGATTCTAAACCCAATGATGATGTTTTAGATACTATCATTCTTTCAAATACCTTGAGAATTGAGATTGCCACAGCTTGTATATCTCCTCCACCCCCATATCAGTGGGTGTACCTGGAGTGGTGCAACTTTTAGTCAGGGTGCCTCTACCTTGGGAGAGCAGTCAGGGCCAATTTCCTCTTTAACAAGTACCTACAGGAATAGATGAACAAGGGTAAACAAGGTCTATCTATATGTGTATACTCCATTTTCAACATCTGATCTATATAATTGGAAAGACTGAGTTGGAAAATCAGAAAGATGGAAAATCTCTTCAAATCTATATTCAGAATGCATACCACAAATTGGGTAAATATCCAATCATTACTGAATGTAATCTTAACCTCAGAGGAAAAGCAAATTGTACTAGGAAGGAACAAGTTCATGCTGGTTTTCTAACCAATAGTAACCCTCACAATCCTATTCATGTTGTGCAGAGTCAGGCAGTTCTAATAACTCTCTCCAATTGGAACCTGAATGAACAAGGGGAGAGAGATAAACTGGATCATTACAAAGCTTGCATAATTTGGGGGCTCAGAAATGGGGTCCCCAAGCAAAACAATTTAAATAAAATTCAAGAACTTGTCCAAAAGCCAGATGGAAATCCATCCATTTTCCTTGAGATACTCCTCTAGGTATATTGCCAGTTCACTGACCTAGATCCAGAATATCTTATTAATTGGCACAATGTTAACTAGTCTATTTCTATCAAAGTGCTCCTGATATTCCTTGCAAATTGCAAAATGTAAGAGGATAAATAGGACTGCCAATTTTGGCCCTGGTAGATATTGCTTTCAAAGTGTTTTATAACCAGTAAGTGGTTGAAGAAAAGCATCATAAGAAAACAATTGCATATAAGCCTAACTTGGGGAGTAGTCCTGAGCAAAATCCTCCAAAAGAGGGAACCAATGAGAAGTAGACCGCTGGGACCCCCAGAAAACTTTTGAGTCCTTAGAAATGTGCTTATTGCAAAGAGGGTCATTGGAAGTGAGAATGTCCTAGTATCAAAGAAGGGTGCACTGAAGTCTCATCACCCTGCAGCTCAATGCCCACAGCTTACAGATGATGCAGACAGTGATATGGAATGATGGGGCCCAGGGGCACTTTCTACTGATCAGGAAATAATCCTGATCATCCACAAGGAACCTCTAGTCTCTCTCCAAGTCGGTAAGAAAATAAATTTTCTGGTGGATACAGCAGCAACTTTTTCAATTTTTAATCAAAAGCTTACTCATGAGTCAAATGAGTCTTTCTCTGTTATTGAGGGTCAGGAATTACCAATGATCAGTTCTTCCTAGAGCTTCTCCCATATCAAGTTGGAGACACCCAGTTAACACATAAATTTCTCTACATGCCTGAATGCTCCATCCCTCTTTTCAGTCAAGACTTGCTTTCAAAGCTATAAGCCTCACTCTCTTTCTTGCCTAATGAAGTTAACATACAGGTTCAAGCAGTACATGCCTGTACTTTCCAAGTGGCCATGCTGAGCATGAGAGAAAGCACCAAGAAGTTTGGAGTGCCTGAAGAAATAAAACAATTAGCACCAGCTAAAGTGTGGGCTAGAGGGGTACCTCTGGGATGGGCAAAAGATGCACAAGAGGTAAAGGTAAGACTGTAGCTGAACAACACTCCTCACACTTAAAATGGTACATACTTAGATTCAAAGCAAAAGTAGACAAGATACCCTTAATTTAAAAGTTTCTCAGTTGGGTCAATGAGGATCTAAGATGGCATCAGAGTAGCTCAGGCAGGGTACAGCTCTCTTGTAAAATAGGGGAGAAGCCCTATAAGTCATCCACGGATGCCACTTTGGGGACCCCTGCCGACCTGGAAATTTCTAAACACATCATCCAGGATGACTGAGGACAGAGAGATGGAGAGGCCAAAGGGAAAACCATGAGTTGATATCTCTACAGCTGGGAATGCTGACCATTCCCCATCCCTGAGGTGAACAGACTTGTTAAAATCTGTAGCTGAGTGGCCAACATAGAGGGGAAAGGACAGATTCCTCCCTGGGAAGAGGGAGGGCGCAGCAGAGGGCTGACTGTGGTTTCTCTTCAATCACTGTAACTCACTGGTTCAGAAGAGCTCATGGAAATTGAGGGATTTATCTCTGTGGAAGGGAATGCCAAGGAGCACCATGTGGCAGTTCGAGATTATTTTAAGAATTCCCAATGTCCAGCTTTTTATGGCTAAGTATCAGAACAAGAGCCTAAAGGGATCTTGTTGATTGTGCTATGCACAAAGAAAATCCAGGGCACCCCCTTCTGAAAGGAAAAAGATATCTTAGATGACCCCCCCTCCTTAGTAGCCCACCCCATAATGACCCAGTCCAGCAGGCCACACCTGAAGTAGAGCTTCTTTCCATCCAGTGAAAAAGCCCACAGGACTTGACCCCTTGTGAGAAGTAGCTAATGGGGATACAGAACCCAGAGCAGCCCTTACTCATGTCTTGTCAGCCACAAGTCTTCCCTGGAACCCTCAACTCCATGCCTAGCAGCTGCCTGGGGTTTCCATGGAGAACAGAGGCTGGAGGATCTGAGCAAGGTTTCTGCTATGGGCAGACACTCATAGCTTTGTATGAAGGTGATTCTAAAGTTGGGTCTTTCCATATGCTAAGCAAGTGTATAAAATTCTTTCTTCTGTTCTAATCTGTGCTTACTTTAATTTGGTCAGTCTGCTCATGCCTAGAAGCTCATAAATCAGATTTGGTGTTCACCTATTAATTTATATTTTGAGTTAGGGAACCTGTTGACTTTGAGGAGTTTCTGTTCTTGATGTTCTATCTTCATGAGTTCTGTTGGTGTTTCCTTCCCATAGGAAACTCTCAATGTGCTGGCTATATCTCCTTTGGGATGTATATTGGATAATTGGGCCAAACTTGGAGGGGACCTCCTTAAAAAGAGGGAAACTGATTTTCTATATTTCAATATTGCCTGGTCACAGTATAAATTGGATAATGGTGAAAAATAACCAAAGATGAGTCTTTAAATTTCAAAACTATCTTACAATTGGATTTGTTTTGTAAAAGAAATCACAAATGAGATTAACTCAGCTTCTCAAAAAGCAGAAAGACTTAGCAACATTAATGTTACTAATAAAATAGTTTTGGTTGCTTAGTTGATAAACAAAAGTGCCCAATTTGTTTTAAAGTAAAAATTTACTGGAAACTGTGACTAAGAGTTAAGACAAAATCATTATATAGATGCCTTTATATTATAAAACAGCAAAAGGATAATATCTAAAGTTGCTAAAACTGGCTGGATTTAGCCTAGACCTGCTATTGTGATGGTAATTCTAGACTAAACTTTCCTTTGTTTATGGTTATTTTGAGACTAGCCTTCACCCTTGTGTATAATTGCTATTGTGATGGTAACCATTCTATTCTCCCCTGTTTGAATCCATAGAAACTTCTGCTCTTCATGGGTCAGGAGAAGGCAAATTTGAAACACCCCTGTCTCCCAACCTGCCACTGGCATTAATAATCCTGCTTTCTCTCATGACCATGCTGATGTGGACTCCAATTCATCTGCTCCAGGAAAGAATCCAGAGGGACCCCTGTGGGGTTGCCTTAAACTTGGCACCCCAGGTGGGACCCTGCAAAGCTTGAAATCACTGTCCAGTGGAATCCTCAATCATTAGGGTTGGACGTCTTCTCATCCAGTTCAGTGGCCACTGGAGTCTGAGGACTGGAGAGTGGAGGATCTCCCACTCTAAGCATTGAGGATCCTGAAAGCAGTGGGTCATGAGAGAAACTAGTTTTCCATTGACTTCAATTACCTCAGTGAGTAATGGGTGTTGCTCATCCAAGGTCTTTCAGAGCTGAAATGGGAACTAAGCAGAGCTCTGAAGTAAAGGAAAATATTTTAGATTGTATTTTAAAGCATTGGGAACAATTTGGTTATAAAGCCAATGATTAAAAAGAATGAAATTTTTGTGCAAAACTGCATGGTTACAGTGCAGATTAGAATAATCAGAAATAGCCTTCAAAGAGATCTGTTGAATATGTTATTTTACAGTCAAACTTATTTTGTAAGAGAATGAAAAGTATAAGTAAAATTAGTAAGTTGGGTTTTGTTTGTATGTCTAACTCTCTATTTGTGTCTATTTGCTCGGTGTATATTTTCATACCTCCAGATGGGTAATATCAAATTAACAAATGAAAATTTTTAAAAGAGCTCTATTTGAACTGTTAAAAAATTAAATATGCACTTATTTAAGTAAATGAATATTCCTGGAACCCAAATTAGAGATGCTAAACAGGATGGAAAGGTCATATAGCAATCTGAATAAAGAAACTATTGGGGGAAGCGGGTGTGGCTCAGTGGATAGAGGCCCCGTTTACCATATGGGAGGCCCGGGTTCGCGTCCCGAGGCCTTTTTGTGAGGGCACACTGGCCTGAGCCGTGCGAGGTGGGCTGATGCAGCAACCTCACGGCAGGAAGCGGGTGTGGTGCAATGGATAGAGCACCTGTTTACCATATGAGAGGTCCCGGGTTCGCTTCCCAGCACCTCCTTGTGAGGGCAGGCCGGCTTGCGCTGCGCTGTGGGCTGATGCGGCAGGACCTCACAGCAAGGGGGAGATAAGCAGACACAGAGAAGACACGCAGCGAATGGACACAGCAGCACAAGCAGCAAGGGGGGGATAAATAAAATAAAATAAATAAATCTTTAAAAAAAAAAAAAAACTATTGGAAGAAGAGTTTATCCTAAGCTTCTTGACATACCCTGCCCCCACCCAGGGCCTTCTTTTTGAGAGAGCTATGGGGGAAGGCCTAGATAGGTATGATAAGATAGGGAAATGTAAGTTTAGCTTAAAACTCTGCCTACTAGGCTGGGAAATTAGGGACAGAGGAAATTTTACAGAATAAACACTGGTTTGCATAATTTGTCCTGTAATTCCCCAACTTAACCCTTTTAACAACCTTGGAATGAGAGTAATTAATCCAATTGTGAAATTTCAGTAAGTAAAGAAAAATTCTATGAAAGTTATAGAAAGATTTTTCTAAATTATGATTAAAGCAAATTAAACAATTATAAAATGTTTCAGAACCTGAAAGTCATTAATGTTTTTAAGGTTATTCACAATTTTAGAATATTATATAAAAGAAGTTTTAGCCTCCCAGGAAAGAAGGAAAAAGAACAATTCTTGCATAAACTATAACAGTTCCAATTTTGTTTGGCTGAGGTGCAATCTCCCTAGGTTTAAAGAACACTAATAAAATAAATTAGCATTATATTTATTAAATCTTTAAGATGATGAAAATTATAAGTTTGTGTTTAATTAAGTTAAAGAAGAAAATGTTGCTCTTTCCTAAAGTGAAATGACTAGGTTTCATAGAACAGAGTAAGGGATGCAAGACAAGACTTAAATGGATAAAGTAAATTTCATTGGGTGCTAACTGTAATTTAACATGCTTATTTAAGGGTAAAAGTGACTAATCTATTTGGTTATGGTTGGTTATGGGAAGTTTGTAAAAGCATTTTCTAAACTGAATTATTTAAAAAGCGAATTCCAGGAAGCCATTATTAAATAGAAATCTGAATTGATACTAACAAAAAGTATTATCACAAAAAAGAAACCTGTCAGAGGCCACCTCTATCTGCATATTAAGGTGATGGTAGGAGAAAGATACTCTTGATACCACTGGGAATCTTAGGTTTTTATAAAATAATTGAGAGAGGTTTTTTTCCTGGACTGCTGAAGTAAAATACCTGTTAACATAATCATAGTAAAGGTATAGAAGTAAAAAGTGAAGAACTAAAAATAGTTAAGCTCATTTGATATATATATTGCATTGGAAATATTTAGAAAGTGTACAAAAATTAAAAGGGATAGACTTCTGTGTTGTCAAATTCTCTCGTGCACTTAAACTAGGCCCCCATGTACCCTGCATGGTGCCTCTCCATTTGAGTTATTGGTTAGATAGGTCAATATGACCCCTAAAACAATAAAAGTATTTACCATATCTCCTGGTCATGCTCCTGAAGTAAATGGAAGTATGTTGCTGTTTTGGACCCCTGCAGCATCCAGGGATGGCTCAATATTGCTAGATTTACAATGGACATTGTCTCCAGAATGGCTGTTTCATAGTGCCAGAGGGTGGTATGCATCAGGCCAGTAGAACACCAGACGCTACCTTCTTTGACTTTCTCTAGAATCAACAGTGCTGCAGTATGCTGGCTGTGTGAAGGATATACCAAGTAGATCAATCATTAGCAGAGTAATGTGAGTAGAATCTAAACAGACACAATTGGCATTATGGCCTGCTTCCATGGAGAGACAACATATATGGTATTACAAACCTGGAACTTAGATATATTAACTGCAGCTCAAAGAAAAACTTGTATATTAATTAGTATTAAGTGCTAGACCTATACATCTGATGAATATGATATCTCCTCTATACTAGATCATATGCAGGGGGATATTGAACATGTTAAAAGTCTTGGCAAACAATTTATTTTCTAAGTAGTTGATGGAGTTGCCTATAAGATAAAAGAATGTCTCTCTTAAGAACTGCCTTTATTTTGCTTGTCATATGCTTGTCTTGCTGTTGCCTATATTGTCTTTGTTAGTTTATGTCTAGGGCATCCTCGAAAATGAAGATTTTCCTCACCCCTAATCAGCAGGAAATAACTAAAGAAGATGAAACCTTTACCCATTCTCATATTTGCTGCTACTTTAAACTATCAAGATGGAATTTTCTTTCTTTGTGGAAACAAAGCTTACCTCTCTTTACCTCCATGCTAGACAGGCTTATGCTCACTAGCATACATTGCCCCCTCCATATCTTATAGACCCTCCAACTTAGTCTTCCAATTCTCTGTTTTCCTAACCTTCCATGGCTCATACTGCTTTTATGTCCACTCTCAACCTTTCTCTTTATTCTCCTAATAGGACCTTGTGTTTTTAAAGCTCTAACCAAGTTTATCTCTTCCCTGATGGACACTTTACAAAGCAAATTAGTGACCATGAGAGGATTCCAGCCAGTTCCAACAAATGTCCTCAGCATTAAAAGTATAGCCAGAGTGTTTCACACCCTTTCAGGCAGGGACTACTGCCCCTTACCAGCAGGAAGCAGCTGCATAAAAATGACCATAGCCTTTCAGCTCCCCATTAAGAATAAGGGTGAAAACTCTCTTAGGGGAAAGTTAAGACAGGCTAGAACAGGGACCTAAGGGAAAAAGGAGTGCCATAAGAAAGCACTAAGTCAATAAGGACAAGATTCAGTTCCTTGTAAAACTCCTGCTCATGGGTGCCCATCTTTGCCTTTGCCTGATAGCAGAAAGTCCCCATGAATAAGGGATAAGTCAATCACCCAAGGCCAAATACCTTAAGACAATAAATAATAAGTAGCCAATTCATACCCCATCCCCTGACCTCCACTCAGGCCAGCAGACACTCAGAACCAATGAAAATGTTTCCAATCCTTCTTTTGCATACTCAGAACCAATGAGAATGTTGCAATTCACATCTTCATTTATATGCAGGAAGGAAAGGAGGGGTGGCCAGCCTTAAATAAGGGCATAGCACCAGCCCCAGTGCCCTTTATTCCCTTGAACATGCCCACACCCCTGTCTTGGGTGTGTACTTTCTCTTTCTTTAGCTTAACAATAAATTCTTTGCTGGCTTGCTTAAATAATTTTCTACAACATGGCCAAGAACCTGGAAACCAAACACTGGCAACAAAAGGCTGGAGAAAGATATTCCATGCAATAGCAATAAAAAAAAAAAATAGAGCCAGTGTAGTGAAAATATCAGATAAAATAGATTTTAAATACAAAACTGTTATAAGAGATGATTTAGGGTACAACATACTAATAAAAGGACAGCTCTCTGACAGAAATAACAATAATAAATATTTATGCATCTAACATAGGTGCCCAAATATACATGAGACACACACTGCAAAATTGAAGGGAGAAATAATCATCTTTACCATAATAGTTGGAGACTTCAACACTCCACTCTTGGCATTAAATAGAACATCTGGACAGAGGATAAATAAGGAAACAGAACTTGAATAATATGATAAATGAACTAGATCCAATAGACATTTATAGAAAATTACACCCCAAAAATAACATGCTACACCTTCTTCTCAAGTGCTCATGGATCTTTCTCCAGGATAGCCAAAAGGGATGCTGTTGCAATGTACCAAAACCTGTTGGCTTTTATGAAGGGTATTTATTTGAGGTAAAAGTTTACAGTTACAAGGTCCTAAAGAGTCTAACTCAAGGTTGATTTCTTACCCAAAGTCATTTGCCATGTGTTGAATCAAGATGGCAGGTGATGTCTGTGAGGGTTCAGCCTTCCTCTTTTTCTTATGGCTCCATGGGTCCAGCTTCTTCTGATCTCAGCTGTAGGCTGGAGGGCTCATTTCATTCCAGCTCAGCTGCTCTGTTCTCTGTTCTCTTCAGCTGCAAATTATCAGGTGAATGGATCATCTCTTTTCCTGAGCTTCAGGATCAAAGCTCTCTCCTCTGCTGTGTCTATGGAGCTTTCTCTGAATCCTCTTCTGTCTTCTCGATTGAGTGTCCATTTATATAGCCCACCAAGGGGGCAGAGACTCAACCCTGCATGCCCTAATGACGTGGTCGAATCAAAAGTCCTAGTCATGACATAAGTCAAATCTCAATAAATTTTGAAATATTTAAATTTTACAAAATACTTTCTCTGATCAAAATGGAATAAAGTTGGAAATTAAAAACAGGCAAGAAAACGGAAAATTCACATGCATGCGGAGATTAAACAATACGCTCTAGATATAATGCGCTGTGCCTGAGTTGAGGGGCTCCTGTTTCAATGGCTAACTAAGCTGGAGGATATGCAGCTGCAGCGGCAGCACAGGCCACGAAAAGGATGGGGGCAGGCGCCAGGGGAGCCCCGGGATGCAAGCTGGTTGGCGCAGGGGCCTGGACTTTGTTGCCACTGCCGCCTCACTGCCACCCCACTGCCGCCCGACGAAAACGCCCCAGGAAACCTTGCGGAAGCAAGAAGAGCCGCCGTGGCGACGCTGGGCACGGTTCCCTCTTAAGGGCGCAGGCCGCGGCAGCGCGGCCGTGGGGAAGAGGAAAAAAGTGCTGGCGCGCGGCCTCCCGGCGGCTACGGAGCCGCCATGGGCGAAGCAGCCTGCAGCTGCCGTGGTGCTACAGGGACTGAGCCTCCAGGCACTAGGGCAGGCTGGCCTCCAGGAGTGAGACAGGGCGCGCGGACCTGCAGAGACAAAGGCGTTAGCAGCTGGGAGGGCGGAGGGGCGGGGCATGGCCGCCAGACGCATCTGGCTCAGCGAGCTGCTCAGGCTCCTGCTGGCCTCCTCGTCCTGCCCGGCGCCTCCGAGCTGAAGCATGCGGGCTCCCAGCTCTGCTCCACTTCGGATTGGCTGCCAGCCTGGGCCAGGGGCCGCTTCTTAGGTAGGCGGCGCACCTAGCGATAGGGCAGGGAACAGCTCTGGCGGCAGGCCTGGCTTTCGACCTCACACTGGGGATCAGAAACTTTCTCTTTGTGGGAATCATGACCACCCAGAAATACCTGCAGGTCCCCGCCGTGGTTGCCTACAGAACATGGTCCCAGACAATTCCTGGGAGAGCTGAAATCTCCAGTGAAGTCTCAGACACCTCGATAGTGCCACTCAGGGGTGTGGATGACTCCTACATGCCCCAGAAGTCCTTTATGATGCTCAAATATATGCATGAGCACTACCTGGAGAAGTATGAATGGTTAATGAGAGCAGAGGACATATACATCAAGGGAGATCATCTGAAAGTTTCCTGAGGAGTTTCAATAGCAGCGAGCCCCTCTTTCTTGGGCAGGCAGAGCTGGGCACTGTGGAAGAAATGAGGAAACTTGCACTCCAGCCATGTGAGAACTTCAGCGTGGGGGGTGCCCAGCTTGATTATGAGGCAGAAGGTGCTTTGGAGGATGGTGGCACACGTTGGAAAATACCTGGAGAAATGTGCACCACCCACGAGGATGTGGAGGTGGGAGGATGCGTCCAGAGGTTTGCAAGGGTGCAGTGTATCTGGTCTTAGGAGATGCAGCAGCTTTTTTAAAAGAATTATGAACAGAACAAAAAAGGCTCATTTAGAGATCTCCATAACAGTAAAATTCACCCAGCGATCATATTTCATCCCCAACAAAATCCCACCCTACCAGTACCAGTTTCACAGCTATAGGTTTAGTCGCAAGTGAAAGCAAATCTTATGGTGAGTGTCAGAGATAAAAAAACAGAAAGGCAATTAGAGGTTTTCTAGGTATGTCTGGCTACTGTGGGCTCTGGATACCAAATTTTAGACTCATTGCTAAATCCCTATATGGAGCATTAAGGGGGAAGAAAAATGGACCCTAGAATGTTCTCTGGCATTTCAAGAGCTTAAGGATAAATTCCTCTCGGGCCCAGCCCTGGGACACCACACCT
>JAQZBX010021819.1:18961-32111 GCA_029593785.1 Cabassous unicinctus
GAGTTTTCACCCCACATTACATTATTACTATACTAGAACAAAAAGGAGACCAATGGTTAACCATGGACCATTTGACCAAATATCAAGCCATTTTATTAAACAAACCAAATGTCACTCTGAAAACTACAAATAAACTCAACCTGGCCACAATACTACCCAAATTTAATGAAATTTAATGAAAGGCCAGAATGGAAAACTCCCAGACATGATTGTGTGCAATGTGTTTTTTTTTTTTAAGATTTGTTTATTTATTTTTTTCCCCACCCCTTGTTTTTTTGCAGTCACTGTGTGCTCTCTGTATCCATTTGCTGTGTGTTCTTCTGTGTCTGTTTGTCTTCTCTTTAGGTGGCACTGGGAACCGATCCCAGGACCTTCTGGAGTGGTAGAGAGGCACTCAATCCCTTGCACTGCCTCAGCTCCTGGTCTGCTGTGTCTCTCATTGTCTCTCCTTTTGTTGCATCATCTTGCTGCAACAGCTCTTCATGCAGTTCAGCACTCCTGTGGAGGCCAGCACTCTGAACAGCCAGCACTCCCCATGGGCCAGCTCTCTGCTCAGACCAGCTCACCACATGGCCAGCTTGCCTTCACCAGGAGGCCCCAGGAATTGAACCCTGGGCCTCCCATATGGTAGACAGGAGCCCAATTGCTTGAAACACATCTGCTTCCCATGTGCAACTTCTTGATGAAGTATACTATAGCTGTCCGGGATTGACTGACATCCCACTCTCACACCCAGACTTAGAATTGTTCTCTGATGGGACCAGTTACATGAATCATAGGAAGCACAAGGCAGACTATCCAGTAGTCACTTTCACTAAATTACTAGAAGCAGAGCCTTTGCTCCCAGGATCTTCAGCACAAAGAGCAAAATTAATTCCTCTAAGAGCCCTGCAATCAAGTGCAAGACAAAAAGCAAATATATATATTGACTATATATATATGTGCTTTTGTCATCCTGCATGCTTATGGAGCTATTTGGAAAGAGTGTGGTTTGATACCCACTGCAAATAAATATATTAAACATACAGATTTAATCTTGCAACTGCTAGATGCAGTTTTACATCCAAAACAATTGGTGGTCATCCACTGTAAGGGACATCAATCTACTAATAGCAAAGAAGCTAGATGAAACAAGCTAGCAGATAAGACTGTGAAGGAAGTAGCCAAGAGGGAAACCCCTTCTGCAACTCTTGACATGTTTTACCCAAAGTCCATATATACCACACAGTGAATGGGGACTAAGCTTGAAAGATTTGGGAAACCTTAATATTCAGAAAAAAATTTGGTAAAGACAAAAGAAAGGGGATTTACAAATTTAACAGAATAAGGATTGAGGTAGGCTAGATTAGGAATCAATAGATGGATCTGGAACCTGGCAGAAAAACTGTCAACATTAAATACATGGTCATGGATACCCCACAAGATGGCTGCTGGAAGAACCTTGTGAGAAACCCCCTTCAAAATGAGATTTCCTCTGGAATCAAGGAGAAGCCCAGATATTCTCAAGGGGCCTTTTCATTGGGCCATTCCAGGGGATTGAGGGATGAGGTAATCAATCAAAGCTGGGATTACTCCCCAGACATTAACAAAGGGAGCAGAATAATTGATGGTTTAAAAAACTATCCAGTTTTTTAAGTGCAAAATCCAAATTGGCCCTTTTATTCCCTTTTTTCCCTTGCCCTGTTCTAGCCCTGTTCTAGTCATGTATTTCCCCTTTCTTCCCTTATCTCCCCCTGCCTGGATCAGCATGCAAGTAAATCTGGGGATTTGTAATCTGTAATGGGGAATTATAGTCTGTAAATCAGCCCTCTTTATCTCTTTCCAGCCCCTTTCCTCTCTACTTGGGGCCCATAATGTTATTTTCTCCCATTTCTCTTCTCTCCATTTCTTAATAAATTACTGGCCTAACTAAACTGGCTTGCACTTAAAGTTCATTTTTTGTAGCTTAGCCAAGAACCTAGAGAAAATCCAGCAACATATTTTGGCAAACCTAGCCAGGAGAAGAGATATCGGTGAGTCAAACTATGAGTCAAACTATGAATTACAGCCTATTTAATGCCCTCTTTTGGTTATCCATTTTAAATGGGATCCCCTATG
Organism: Cabassous unicinctus; assembly: GCA_029593785.1. Classification (NCBI taxonomy): domain Eukaryota; kingdom Metazoa; phylum Chordata; class Mammalia; order Cingulata; family Chlamyphoridae; genus Cabassous; species Cabassous unicinctus. The sequence continues at coordinate 21,059 of JAQZBX010021819.1, forward strand.
GGCCCCCACAGGACATAATCCCAGGAGGGAGGAGGCTGGGGTGTGGGACCTTTCTGCATCTATGCCACATGCCCAGACTTCTTAAACCTGACCCTGGCTGTGAGGGCAGGGGTGCAGGGAAGGGATACAAAGCAGGGCCCTGCCTAGACTGGGGTTCCCAGGCTGAGCTCTGGGCACAGCAAAGCTGCTTTTTCAAGACTTTTTAGCAGCCACTGGCTTTGCCCCTAGGCCTGGCTACCAATATCTTCTTCCACCCTCTCCCCTAGGTGGCAGCAGCATGGCAGAGAGCCGGTCTCCCCACCCATCTGAGCCTTGCCAGACCATCTTCATGTCAACCACACCCAGCTACCTAGTCTGGGACAGGTTGGGAGGGTGGCAGCAGACAAGTATGAGGTGGATGCTTTGGGATGGCCCATTTTCCCTTTCCCAGGGGGGTCATGGGCCAGGGCTGTGTTGATAATTAACCTTGACCCCACATTTAATCCTCCCACTTCCGACTACTGAATTCCTCATTACAGGTATGTAAAATGCTTTGGAATGTCTCAAAAACTGAAAATACATTTGCTAGTGAATTTCTGGTTCCACCCACAGTGTGGGAGGTTATTGCTTCAGGATGCCCTAGGGTCCAAGGCCTGTTATTTGGAACAATTGATCTCTAATCTCTTAATGGCCTTTGATGGCCAGTTTAACTGGGAAACTCCCAGGCAGTAGAGCCATAAAATGAAACTGCTTTTAAGACCTTTGTAATAATAGGTGGAAGAAGGTTTTTGCCCCTTTTCCAAAAAGGAGCAATGCTCAGCTTGGCAGCTTTGGACCAGAATCTATTTGGCCTGCCTCCCAAGTCCAGGATGGCTGCAAGGGCTCTGTGATTCCCAGGGTTGTGGGAACCAGAGCGGTAACTCTGAACTTCCCTCAAGACTTTAAGGGCCTTGGGCACTTCGATTCAGAGAGCAGCCAAATGTCCCCTGAGACTTAGCTCAGGTGCTTCAGTTTGGGTAACAGTATAGTCAGTCTCAGACCCTGGAATGCAAGGGGTGCTAGGAACCAATGCATTAACTCTGAACATCCCATGAGACTTAAAGGCCTTGGGCACTTCAGTTCAAAGAGCACTCAAACACACCCCAAGACTTAGCTTGGGCACTTCAGCTTGGGCAACTGCTCCCAATGCCTCCTTTCAATTTGACTTGGGTGCTTTGCTCTGAACTTCAGGGTTTTCAGGCATCTCCCAAGACCTAGGTTGACCATGGTGACACCTGTTGGCAGGGCTCTGGATTAAATTCTAAGGATGCTGAGACCAGAGCATCTGCTCCAAATTATTTGGAGTGGTAAACATTTTAGTCAAAATTGGACTCTGGGACACCAGGTCAGTTGACTAAAAAGTACTTCTTCATTCTTCCTAGAATAATAGGCATGGTCTCTAGGCCACCATCAGACTCCCCATAGGAGAGTCTTCTCAGGGATTGGGAAAACTTGCCTACTGCTGGTATATGTGGCCACAGTACACATAGCTGAGAGCAGCCTCTGTATGGGACCCTGAATTCCAGTTAAACCAGTATAAGAGATAAATCTAAGGACCAGAAACCTCATGTCATGTCTTCTTAAAGAAATAAGGAAATATATCTCAAACTTCCATTTAACTCCCTTTTAGAAACAGCCTTCTCAGTTTTAAACTCAGTTGTGCCTAAGGGGAGTGAATAGGGGTTAAGATCCAGACCAATTACTAAGTTCCTCAAATGCCATCAATTAAGATAAAAAAGTTTCTAGAAAATGTTAAGGGTATAAAATTCTCTCTTCTGTTTTAATCTGTGCTTAGCTTTGTGTTTAACTTTAAATCTGTGTTTAATTTTGTCAGTTTGTGCCTAGGAAATCAGATTTGGAGTTCACCTGTTACAAATTGAATAACGGTAAAAGGTAACCTAAAAATGAGTCTTTTTTTTTTATATTTTAAAAGATGCTTAGATTACATAAATGTTACTCAAAAATTACAGGGATTTGCATGTTCCCGGCCTCCCACACCTCCCACAACCTCCCACATAAACATCTTTCATTAGTGTGGCACATCACCTGCAATGGATATACACATCCTGGGGCTTTGCCACTAAGCATGGACAATATTCACATTGTAGACCACACTCTCTCCCACACAGTTCTGCATGTTATATGCTGATGTAAAATGCCCTATATCTGTCATTGTAAAATCACTCTGCCTATTTGCTCAATATATATCTTCATACATTGGGGTTGTAATATCAAATTAACAAATGAAAATTCTTAAACAAGCTCTATTTAAATTGTAAAATAAAAAATGTGGTTATAAATGTGAATAAGTACAAATTAGGCTAAGCAAAATGGAAAGAACATATAGAAATCTAAATATAGAAACTGCTGGGAAGGAAAAAGTTTTTCCTAAGCTCTTTAACTGGCCCGACCCCCAAATCCTTCTCTTTGCAAGAGCTGTTGGGAGAGGATGCAATGTGACAGATTAAAACTCTATCTTCTAAGCTAAGGAGTTGAAACTCATAGTTTGTCCTGTAATTTCTCAATGTAAACCTTTTAACAGCCTTAAAATAAAGGTGGTTAATAATCCTATTACCAAATTTCAATAAGTAAAGAAAAAGTCCTTGAAAGCTATGGAAAGATCTTTTAAAATAAATTAAACAGCTGGAATTTTATTAAAGAAGAGGTTTTAGCCTCCTGTAAAGGAAGGAAAAAGAACAATCCTTACATAAATTATAACAGTTCCAATTTTATAATATTTGGCTTGGATGTTGTCTCCCTAGGTTTACAAAATACCACATAAACGAATTGCATTGTCTATATTAAGTCTTTAAGATGATGAAAGTTGTAAGTTCATGTCTATTGAAATCAAGTGAAAAGAAATATAGATCTACCCTCTTTTAAATGGATAAAGTAAATTCCATTGGTTGCTAATTGTAATCTAAGATAAAGTAAACAGTCTATGTGGTTATGGTTAATTATAAGAAGTTTTCCTCTAAATTGAAGCATTTAAATGGCTAATTCCAGGAAACCATTACAAACTAGAAACCTAAATTGATATTAATGGCAAAAAGTAACTTCATAGCAGGGAAATCTGTTGGAAGCCACTTCAATCTGCATATTCAAGTGGTGGTAAGGAAAGATAATCTTGATTCCATTGGGAATCTTCAGTTTTTATAAAATAATGGAAAAAGTAGTTCTTCCTGTACTGCTAAAGTTAAATACCTGTTAATTAACATCTTCATGGTAAAGGTGTAGAAGTAAAAAGCAAAGTGCTAAAATACTTAAGTTCATTTAATATGTTATAAGCTGCATTTGAAGTGTTTAGGAAGTGTATAAAGATTATAAGAGATAGATTTCAGTATTGTCAAATTCTCTTGCACATTCAAACTGGGCCTTCAATACACTGCAGGTTTCCTCTCCATTTGAGTTATTGGCTAGGTTGGTTGCTGATCCCTAAAACAATATAGGTATCTACTACATGTTTGGTTGTGCTCCTGAAGTGGATGGAGACTATGTTGCAGTTTTGGACTCTTGCAACAGCCAGTGATGGCTTGATAGACCTGATGTACAATGGACATTGCCTCTAGACTGGTGAAATACTGCAGCCTACCTTCCTAGCTTCTTTCTAGGGTCAATGGTGCTGCAACATGCTGGCTGTGTGAAGGACATAACAAGTGGAGCAACGATTACCAGAGTGATGTAAGTAGAACTTAAACACAATTGGCATTATGGCCTGTTCCCATGAAGAGATACCCTGTATGGTATTGCAAACCTGGAGCTTAGATATATTAATTGCAGCTATTCTAGATCATTTGCAGAGGGATATTAAACATGTTAAATGTCCTGGTAAACTTCATTTTCTAAGTAGCTAATGAACATGCTTAACCCAGGTCTCCCTCCTAGACCTTATTCCAGAACCTGTCCAACTCATACCCTTGGGAGGATTGACAGACCCACATGTCATCCTACCAGGGCTAAGTGTTTTCCCACTAGGAGGCAAACAGCAAACAAGGTGGCCAGGACACACTTCATCTTAACACCTTCAAGATGCTCTTTGGGTAATCTTTCCTCATCCAGGACCTGGAACCCAGGTTCTGATCAAACCTGGTAGGAAAACAAGCCTCACTCTCAATTAGAGCCAAAATGGAAGGAATCTTACTGTGTAGTTCTGATCAATCCCACAGCTATTAAAGTTAAAGGAATTGCCAGCTGGGTATATTTATCCTGAGTGAAGTCAGCTGTCCAAGGAAGTGCCAGCTCACCAAAAGCACCTGATGGGACATACAAGTGCCAGTCATTGGATGGCCTGAAATGCCTTTTTAAGAGACAAAGCTAAGTAGTGTCTGTGTCAAAGCCAGCTGTTCCCTCCAACTCTAGCCCAAATGCCTATTACTGGGGTGGGGGGGGCAAGCTAGATTCCCCTTAAGAAACATGTTTGTTTTCATTTCCTGTAGTTTCTTCCTATACAATAACTAAAAGGGCAAGTCCTCTTCTCATCCCCCTCTTAGCTGTTTTAGGCATAACCATCACCATGGAAAACTGGGATTGGCAATTTATACCAAACCCCATTATCTTCTACAATCACTCCCTAGAGCTAATTAACAGCATAAAAGAAACCAGTGATGACTTAGAAGCTCAAAAACAGTGAATGGACTCTCTTGCTGCTGTGGTGCTGCAAAATCACAGGGCACTTAACATGCTAACAGCAGCACAGGGAGGAATACGTATGTCTTTTCCTTAAGGAAGAATGCCAACTCTATGTAAATCATTCTAAAATAGTCCTAAACAGCATTCAAAACCTGCAAAATAAAACCCACCAACTTCAGGAAGATGCAGCCTTATAGGCACCTGGCCTTTTCTACTTTTGTGGCCCAGAATCCTTTTAGTGGGACCCTATATCATCAAGATTCTAATCATATTTATTTCTTCCAGAATCAACATCTTGTTAGCCATATGGGAATTTCATCCAGCTTCACCCATGATGCCAGATTTATCTTCCTCCAACTGTGATAGAATAGCAAGAGGGTTTTATACCTTGTCAGGTAAGGCCTACTGCCCCTAACCAGCAGGAAGTAGTTACAGAAGAATGATCATCCTTCAGCACACCTTTAAGAATAAAGATGTAAACTCTCTGAGAGGGGAGTTAAGGCAGGATAGATTAGGAATCAATAGATGGATCCGGAACCTGGCAGAAAAACCACCATCATTAAACATGTGGCAATGGATATTCCACAAGATAGCTGTTGGAAGAACCTTAAGAGTAACCCCAGATATTCTCAAGGTGCCTTATCATTGGGCCCTTCCAGGGGATTGAGGGGTGGGGTAATCAACCAAAGCTGGGATCCTCTCCTGACATTAGCAAAGGGGGCAGAATAATTAATGGTATAAAAAGCAAGTGCCAAATCCAAATTGGCCTCCCCCCGCCCCCCCCCCACTTTTCCCTTGCCCTGTTCTAGTCATGTTTTTCCCCTGTTCTTCCCTTTTCTCCCCCTGCTTGGATCAGCATGCAAGTAAATCTGGGGATTTGTAATCTGTAATGGGGAATTGTAGTCTGTAAATCAGTCCTCTTTATCTCTTTTCAGCTCCTATTCTCTCTACTTGGGACAGATAATCTGTTATTTTCTCCCATTTCTCTTCTCTCCATTTCTTAATAAATTACTGGCCTAACTAAACTAGCTTGTACTTAAAATTCATTTTTTGCAGCTCAGCCAAGAACCTAGAGAAAATCTGTCAACAGGATGGTTAGATAGTGGAATTGAACATGATGAAATGCATAAAATTCTTGTCCCAGAGGGATGCCTTAAACCCATCATAACATACTTTCACCAAATTATTATGGATGTGAAACTCTGTATAAATGGATTAATTGGTTCCTGGTGGGGTCCAATTTATGCCAAACCATTCAAAATATAACTGATCAATGTGCAACTTGCACTCAAGTAAATTCTTGACTCACACCCAAAAGTCCCCCCATTAACAAAAGGAGTGCAATATCAATGGCTGGGTGGAAGAGAAGACTGGCAAGTTGATTTTACTGTGATGCCAAAAGTCCCTGGAAATTTTAGATATCTGTTAGTGTTTGTTGACACTTTTACTGGATGAATAGAAGCTTTCCCTTGTCAGATGGAGAAAGCCCTTGAAGTGGTTAAATGTCTACTGAAGGAAATTATTCCTAGGCTGACTCCCTCTCACCATTCAAAGTGACAATGGTGCTGCTTTCATCTCTGAAGTAGTCAAAGATATTTCCAGTTTGCTAGGCATTGATTGTTAGCTACACTTTTCTTATAGGCCTCAATCCACAGAAAAAACAGAACATATCAACGGTATGTTAAAGGAACATCTAGCAAAACTCTGCCTAGAGATACAATAAAATGAGATAAAGCACTCCCTATTGCACTCCTGAGGATAAGAGTAGCACCCCAAAGTGGGCTAGATTTAAGATGAAATGGCATATGGAAGGTCATTTATAAAAGTTGACTAGGCTGGCAATATGCATCCTAGTTCTGAATTGCCCAACATACAATATGTGAAATCCTTAGGAGGTACACTGACTGAAATAAATATTTATCCTTCCATCTTTAGTTCCCCAATGATACTTCTTTACACAATTATGAACCTGGAGACTGAGTATGGTTGTGTACATGGAAAGACCAACACTCCCAAGCGCAATTAAACCCCAAGCAGGTTGGAACATATTTGTTAGCTGTTGTTCACTCTTCTTTTAAGTTACAGGGCATGAAACCATGAATTCTTCATACTAGAAGCAAGCCACAACCAACTGTGCAAAGTGATTCTCCACCACTTAAAAAGCAGTCATTACCATCAACCCCACCCAAAGACACAGAACATAAGTATACTTGTAAACCTCTGGATGGACTCAAATATTTGTATAAAAAGTCTTCATGATGTAAATGTCAATTGAAAGGAAGCTAGAAAATATTGTAGGAAATGTATAACACAGTGATTTTGGTGGTAGATGATGATTATGGTTAATAAAATAAGAATGTTCACTTCAACCTTCTATGTCAACTTTCATAAAACCTGTGCCTAATAAGGAAGATAATGAAGATACTGCCACTGCTTCATTCCATTCATATCCAAATGAATCTCTGATGAAAAGAGAAAACTTAGACATTTTACAAAAAAATAATCACAGGAATTTTGACTATACTATAATAATTCAGATACCTTGAGTTTGGTGCTAAGCTCCCAGTTTCCCAAAATCTTTCCCCTGCTTTGCATTTTGGCTCAAAATCAAGTATTACTTTGTTAAAATACTGAATAATACAGCCAATCTTAGGGTGACAGATAGGAGCCTGTCCTATTTTTCTACATTTTCAGATGTAACAGTTTCTATATACTTTAACACATATCTCCATGGTTCAATTACATGCATTCATTTTTAAATTAATTTTTCCCAACAAATACTTAAGATATCAACATTTTTAGCACTCCCACAGCAAATCTGCCAAGCCTAATACTTTGAAAATAATTAAATCACAATTTTAGTTAAATATTTCATTGTTCCCATCCTTGTCCAAATATTATTTATTGCTAAGTTTAGCTGTATATAAATTTCTAGCTTGTGCAATGATTTTTCAGGCATAATTGTGTAATTTGTTTCATTTTCTTTGAATCTAGCATTTATGATTATCTCCACCCTCTGGCACTTGGACAATGCTGCTATTAACATTGATGTACAAATATCTGTCCCAGACCATGCTTCCAATTCTTTTGGTATCTCTCTAGAATTGGGGCTGCTGTATCAGTTAGTATTTCTATATTCAATTTCCTTAGGAACTTACTAAACTGTTTTCATACATCATCTCACATTCCCACCAACACTGTCCTAAGTTTGCCATTTCTCTGTGTCTTCATCAGCTGTTACTTTTCTTTTAAAATAGAAGTCATTTTAAGAATTTTGAGCAGGTAATTCACCATGGCTTTGATTTGCATCAACCCAGTGGTCAATGATATTGAATACTTTTACATATGCTCATTGGCCATCTGTGCATACTCTATGGATAAATGTCTATTCAAGTCCTTTGCCCTTTATAATACCGAACACTTTAAAAAACATTCTCATTTCTTTGCATGCAGATTTTTCCACTGTTTTCTTTGTGGTTACCATGGGACTTAAATTTAACATCCTAAAGCTATAACAATCTCTTTTGTTTTTATATCATCGCAGCTTCAATATCATAAACATGCTATGTTCCTATTGCCCTCTATTCTTCCACTGTTATATGCAGTTATAGTCACAAATTACCTGTTTATATAAGTCCAAAAACCATTGATTTGTTATTGCTTTTCATCCATTTGTATTTTAGATCCTGTAGTATGTAAACTGTGGAATTATAACCCTCCCCTAGAAAAACAATAGTAATGGTATTTATTTTAGCCATGTTGTTTCTTTTACTGGAGATATTTATTTTCTCATGAATGATTTTGTTAAAAAATATTTATTTATTTATTTACTTTTATCCATTTTAACTGCCCCCCCATTTTTGCTGTTTTTGTGTCCATTCACTGGGCAATTCTCTGTGTTTGTTTCCTGTCCTCTCTTTTCATCCTTCTCCTTTCTTCACTGGGATTTGATCCTGGGAACCTCCAATGTGGGAGAGAGGCATTCTGCCACCTGGACCACCTTAGTTCCTGGTTTTTCAGTGTGTCTCATCTTGGTTCTCCCTTGTGTCACTCTCCTGTTATATCATCATTTTGCTGTGTGTCTCAGCAGGCCTGACATGCCCATGAAAGGGGCATGGTGGTGCACCCACATGTGGGGCCTGGGGGCTCACCTGCTCATGGGGCCTGAGGGTTCACCTGCTCATAGGGTCTGCAGGCTCACCCATTCATGGGGCCTGTAGTGCACCTGTGCACAGGGCCTGGGGGCTCATCCACTTGTCGGGCCTGGTGGTGTACCCATGCACAGGGCCTGGTGGCATACCCATGTATGGGGCCTGGGGGCTTACCCACTCACAGGGCCTGGTGGTGCACCCACTCATGGGGCCTGGTGGCACACCCACATGTGGGGCCTGAAGGCTCATCCACTCACAGGGCCTGGTGGCATGCCTGCACATGGGGCCTGGTGGTGCACCCACTCATGGTGACTGGTGGCCTGTGTGCCTTCTATATTTTTCTTTTATTTTACCAGGAGGTCCCAGGGATCAAACCCAAGTCCCTCCACAAGGGAGATGGACACTGTAGCCATTGGACAATTTGATGTAATTATGAATTCCAAAAATATAATTGGATCATGCTTGTAAACTGATCTGTTAATCTGGGCATGATTAAGTTATGATTAGGGCATTGACTGGGCCACGTCAGTAGAGCGTTGAGCCCCACCCCTTGGTGGGTGGGGGAAGAAAATATAAATGGCACCACAAAGAACAGAGTTGAAGCAGGTTTTGAGCAGCAGTTCTGATGTTGGAGAGAAGGCCCCGGGATAGAGACAAGCCATTCGCTGAAGGTATACAGCTGGCCTTGTGGAGAGAAGCAAAGCCTAGAGAGCTTCATAGTCTACAGCTGACCTTGTGGAGGAAACAGAGGCACTGAGCCCAGAGAGAAATGCAGCCCCCGGAAGAGAGGAACCCAAGAAGCCTGAACCCTGGCAAATGTCAGCAGCTATCTTGCTCCAACACGTGGCAATGAACTTTGGTGAGAGAAGAAACTTAACGCTTTATGGCCTGGTATCTGTGGACTTCTACCCCAAATAAATACCCTTTATAAAGACCAACCCATTTTTGGTATTTCACATTAGCACCCCTTTGGTTGACTAATACAGACACCCAACCATTTGAGCCACATTCACCACCATCTCATGAATCTTCACTCTATTTGTCTACTGTTCTTTCCTTTCAGCCTGAAGAACTTCCTTTTGCATTTCTTATAAGAATGGTATAGTGGACACAAACTCCCACAACTTTTACTTATGTGGGAATGTCTTAAACCTCCCTCAGGTTTTGGTCCAATTTTAATTTTTCAAAAATTTTAAAGTTATCTTTATTAGAGAAGTTGTGGATTTAGCAAAAAATCATGCATAAAAATACAGATTTCACATACATCACCCTATCATTAACACCTTGCATTTGTGTGGTAAAACTTACAATTCATGAAAGAATATTTTAAAAATTGGGTTAACTATAGTCCATTATTTACAATAGTGTTCACAGATTCTGTTGTACAGCCAGGTTTTTTAAAATTTTTATTCCCAGTACATAGAACCTATGATTTCCCCTTTTAACCACATACAAATATGTAACTCAGTGATGTTAATTACCTTCACAATGTTGTAATACCATTACCCTATCCATTACAGAGACATTACATTCAACCCAAATAGAAACTCTGTACAATTTGAGCTTTAATACATTCCCTACACTTACCCCATCACAAGGTAAACTATATACTAGATTATGATTTTATGAATTTTCTTATTCTAATTATTTCATATCAGTGAGATCATACAATATTTGTCGTTTTGTGCCTGGCTTATTTCACTCAGGCCAATGTCTTCAATGTTAATCCATGTTGCCACATTATCATAACTTCATTCCTTTTTACTGCTGAATAATATTTCATTTTATGTATTTATCACATTTTATTTTTCCATTCATCAGTTGATTGAGACTTACATTTCTTCCATATTTTGACACTAGAGGATAATACTGCTATGATCATTGGTGTGCAAATATCTTTTCTAGTCCCTGCTTTTTTTGTGTGTGTATATACATAGTCATGGGATTGCTGGATCATATAGTAATTCTATACTTAACATTCTAAAAACTGCTCATCTCTCTTCTACAGCAGCTGCTCTATTTCACATTCCCACCAAGAATGAATGAGTGTTCCTATTTCTCCACATCCTTTCCAACACTTGTAATTATCCATTTTTAAAATTGTAGCCATTCTAGTGAGTGTGAAATGGTATCATACTGTGGTGTTGATTTGCTATACCCTAATTGTTAATGATGTTGAGGAACTTTTCATGGCTTTTTAGGTCATTTGTACATCTTCTTTGTAGAAATGCCTGTTCATATCCTTTTTTTTTTTT
>JAQZBX010021820.1:0-32010 GCA_029593785.1 Cabassous unicinctus
ATAACATTAAATGCCATATATATATATATATATATATATAAAAAATACATAGCATGTATTATATATATAAATTTTTTAGGAGGTACTGGGGGTTGAACTCAAGACCTCATATATGGGAAGCAGGCACTCAACCATTTGAGCTATATCTGCTCCTAAATGCCAAATATTAAGCACTTATTATTTTCTAGGTGTGGGCTCTGTTTTTTACATTATGTTGTATTATCTCCTTTATTTCACTCAAAATCCCTGAGACCTGTATTGTCACTGTATTTTGTAGCCAAAGTAATCAGGCTTAAGAGAATTTAAGTAATGTGCCTGAGGTTACGCTAGTAATAGGTGGTAAAGTCAGCATTTAAACTGAAGTCTATCTGACTTCAGAGCTTGCTAAAGATTGCTCCCAAGTCAGTTGTCACTGAATCTTGCTGCTTGGGAACTGAGCTAAAATTTCTCCAGGTATAACTAACCAGAGCCAGAGTGAAATTAAAACACCCAATTCCAAATCAAAACTATGAGGATGACAGTATCAGTGATTTGGGGCCTGAGAAGTCTCAAATGATTTGTTGTGCTTTTATAGGTAGTAACAGGCTTCAGAAGGTGAAAACACACTCACGACAGGGTGAGAAGCATCAGCCAAGAGAAAAAATATTGAGGCACAGAGGAAGCAAGTGGACCTAACACATAGCATGTGCTCTATAAATGTTTGTTGAATTACATTACAAAGGTCAAAACTCCTGAGTTGGATTTTTACCATTTAGCTGAAGAAATATATTGAGTGACACTGGAAAGATTGTGGGATTAGAAATCAGAAGAAACATCTGAATTTGAATAAAGTTAAGCAATTAGCTTGACCTTTCTTGACCCTCAGTTTTCTTTATCTGTAAAATGGAAGTGATGATGATCCCTCACATGATGTCTGTGAGGTAAAATTAGCTAATGTATATCAACATAGTATAACTATCATATCCTGTCCTTAACAGGGAGATGCTTAAGGTGATGTCACATAAATATGCAAATGTCTGTGGCATCTGGTGTCTCCTATGTTAAGATATTTCATAAGAAGTCACCTCGGGAAGCAGATGTGGCTCAAGTGATTGGGCTTCCATCTACCGTATGGGAGGACCCGGGTTCGATCTCTGGGGCCTCCTGGTAAAGGCATGCAGGTGAGCCAGGCCTGCGCAGTGAGCCAGACCCACGCAGCAAGCAATGCAGTAAGATGATGATGCAACAAAGGAGAGACTCGGGAGAGTCAAGTCGAGACGCGCCAGAAACCCGGAACTAAGGTGGCACAAGTGACAGGGTACCTCTCTCCCACATTGGAGGTCCATAGGATCGAATCCCGGTGAAGCCTGGAGGCGAAAAAAAAAAAAAAGAAACAAACACAGAAGATCAGCCAGAAAATGGGCACAGACAGCGAGCGGTGGGTAGGGAGTGGGGGGAGAAAAAAAAGTCACCTGGCTGCTAACAAAGCTAAACCACTCTTCATTTTTCTAAACCTGGTACTCACTAGGGTAAACAACTCAAAATTTTCTGTCTTCACCCTGGAAAACATTGCCCATATCACCAGGTTAATACCCATTTTCCTGTTGTGATTATCTGGCTCTTCAGGGAAATAGAAAGATAAGAATAAGATATTTAGTTAATGTGGACCTCAACAAAGGTTGGAGTTTCCTTTGGTTCCTTCTTCCTTCAGTTCCTTTTTCTGGGGCTGCAAGTGACCTGGGGGTTGACAAATGGGTATGTAATTATAAGAGCTTGCGTCAACAAAAAGTCCCTGAAAAACAAAGGTATGGGATAAGATATGATGATCATATTAACATATGAAGGGGAAACTCTTCTAAGAGGTGAATAAATCAAGCTTAGTTTATATTATAATTATGAGAAGTGATCATTATTAGGCAAAGGATTAGCTCAGTTCCTTAAACACGCCTACTCAATTCCAAACACTGCTCCACCCTGGGAATACAAACATGAGTAAGACAGTCTCTGCTCTTCTGGAACATACAGGCTTGTGAGGGAGATGGATTATTTTTAGTACAACATCATGAATCTTATCATATGGCAATGGAGAATGCTTTGAGGGTTTATTTTGTTTTGTTGTTTTCTATTAACTGCAAATTTATTGATGTGTAATAGAATTTTCATTAGTGTCTTTCTCTTATATTTACATATCTGATTTGGAAACATGTAAAGCACTTACTTTTTTTTTTTTCCTAAGATTTATTTATTTAATCTCCTCTGAGGAGACATGCACAGTCATTTAATTACTTATTCCCCTATATGCATGTGTTGTTTTTCTTTGGCTGCTTTCAAGATTTTTTTCTTTATCTTTGTTTTTAGCAGTTTTATTATAATCTGTATGGGCTTGGTTTTCTTTGAGTTTATCCTCCATGGGGTTTGCTTTGTTTCTTGATTCTGTAAATGTATGTTCAAATTTGGGAAGTTTTTAGCTATTATGTCTTCAAATGCTTTTTCAGCACCAATCTCTTTCTCTTCTCCTTTTGGGGCTTCAATGCTACAAATGTTAGACCTTTTGATATTGCCCCACAAATCCTTGAGGTTATGTTGATAATTTTTTAAAAAATCTGTTTTCTGTCTCTTCTTCAGATTGGATAAATTCTATTTGTCTATCTTTGCAACTGCTTTAAAGTCGTTGATAATCCCAACATCTGGGTTGTCTCAGGGTTATCTGTTGATTGATTTTTCTCTTGAGAATTGGTCACATTTTAAAGGTATGTTGGGTAATTTTGGATTGTATTCTGGACTGTTTGAATATTATGTTGTGAGATGCTGGGTCCTGTTACAATCCTCTTGAGAATGGTGGTTCTTTTTTATTTGGTTTTGTTTTAAAAGACAATCAACCTGATTAGGTGAAAACTACAAGTTCTCTCTCACCTTTGGCTGGTGGCTCCAGTGTCAGTTTCCAAAGCCTTTGCTATGCTGTTTTTGGGCCTGTCTCACACACCTAGAGCTTGAGGGTGAGCGTTGGACTTAGGTCAGTTCATACTGAGCATCAGGGAATCTTCCTTTCCAGATCTCTCCTCCAGTATTTTTCCCTCACTTCCTTGCTCCCAAGGCCCCTTTTCCTGGTCTTCTAGTGAGAAAGACTGATTCTTGTGGGTTTCAGTGACAGGTGCTGCTGTGCACTTCTGCCTGACTGAGTCCACCCTCAGTGAAAGAGGAAGGAAAAATAACAGGGTTCCCTCTTGTTCTTTATACCACTGGGAAAGGGTTCCCCTTTTCCCAGTTCCTCTGGCCAGAAAGAAGTGTTTTTTCCCTAGGGATTTCAGGTGCTCATGCTGCCACTGCCACGTGCAGCTCTGCAGGTGGAGGGCAGGGCTGGGGGAGAAAAGAGAAGAAAAAGAGAGGGAAAGATACCTGTGGCTTTACCCACACTCACTGGCTCGCACTAGTTCTCTGGCCTTAAAGACAGGGTTTCCTTTGGAGCTTTGCTGCCACACTCTCCGTGTAGTTCTGCAGTGGGGCTGTTCTCAGGCCACAGCTGGAAGATCAAGGGGAACAGGGCGGAGAACCCCAGGAAGCTCACCCCCATCCTGGGTCCTACTCTTTAAGTTTTGGCTCCCCTCCCCGATCCACCTATTATTAACTTTTCAGACTCCTCAGGAAATGGTGTTTTGTATTTGTCCAGGGATTTTAGTTGTAATTAGTGAGGATATAGTGGGCTTATACTGTCTTGGTCAACACCAAAACCCAGTAGATTTGCATTTTAGAAAAGTCTCTCTTGCAGCTATGGAGTATGTGTGGCATATGACTGGAAGAAGAGGGGCCAATTGGGAGGGTATTGCAGCTGTCCTGGAAGGTAGTCATACAGATCCAACGGCAGGGCAGTAGGAGCAATGAGAAACAGGTGGATTGAAAAAACAAAAAAACAAAAAAAAACAGGAAGTCAAAGGGCCAAATCTGGTGACAGATTAGATGTGGAGGATGGAAGAGAGGAAAGAGTCAAGGTTGACTTCCATGTTTCTGGCCTAGGTGACTGTCAAACTGAAACAGGAAAAATAGGGAGATCATTTTGGGGAGGGCAGATGAATTTAAAGAGAGTTAATATTGTTTCTAGCATGTTGTCAAAGATTTCCGAAACAAAGAACCAAGAGATCATATTAAGTAGATATGACGACTTTCTCAAGAGGAAGTGGTAAAGAAGCATTCTGGACAGACAATGTACTAGAAAATATTTGAAATGACATTCAAGCCCCCGTGATTTCTGTTTGGGCAGGTCCAGTTGCTGTCATTAGGACAGAAACTGCCTCTGACCTTTCTTTTGAGTGAAATTCAGCTAAAAAGAACAGTAATGTGCTGCTGTCTGGATCCTCCCATTTAAAAATAAAAAGGGAAACAACAAAGACCTGTGCATTGGAAATGTCCTTATCTCCTAGTTTTTTCTAGCAGAAGCCAGAATTCCACTCTGTTTCTTGGCTAGTAGTCCTGAATTACTGGTTTGAGATAAAGACAATCAGCAGAGGCCAACTGTGTGTTTGTAGTGACCTCGTTGGCAGCCACGTCAGCACAAGCCCTCTGAACCAAAGGCAAAGCAGTGTTACGTGGGGGAGGAGCTGGGTATTCTCCAGGAGGCGTCCACCTAAAATGAGTGTTATGTGTTCACCAAATTGTTGCCTAATCTTAATAATAACACCCAAAAAATAACTCTAATGTGTGATACTTTCATATTTTCCAAAGTGCCTGCTGTATTCCTTTGCTCTATTTTAATGTAATTAAAAGCCTGAACTTTGCAACCAGACAACCTGGTTTGATTGGGGCATTTTTTTTTAGACAACCTGGGTTTAAGCCTGGTTCTGCCTCTTACTGGCTGTATGAACTCATTGTCTTCATCAGTAAAACAAGGATAATAATAGTACCTATCTCATATGGTTGTTGTGAGTGGTAAACACTAAGCATAGTGCTTGGCACAGAAAAAAGCTCGTAATTAGCCATTATTATTAATTTTAGACAGGTATTATAATCCCCTTGTTGTGGATGAGACACAAAATGCCAATTGACTTGCCTGTGAATTTTATGGCAGAGTTTGGTTTCCTGACTCCTGGCCCAGTTCTCAATTTGGAGCAATAAGGAAGTGGGAAATAGCCCAGCAGGATATTTTCTGCATCAGACTGTGAGGTGGGAGAGAGGTTCTGTTAAAACTATGTTTAAAGAAAGAACCTTATAAATCAGCATCAGTTCAGCAGTTTATGCCTGATGAGCCGTTAAGCAGATAAGTATCAACGATTTTACAAATTAAGTAGCTCCTCATAGACTTAGTGTGTTATTTAAAAAACAACATCCAAAAAAAAAAAAAACAGTAAAAACACCTCTTCTCACTCTCCCTGTAAATTCCGCGGGTGGAGTTTGGTGGTTTCGGAGAGACCTGCCTGGCAAAGAAATAGCTGCTTAGTACAGCTGATTTTCCCTTGTTGCCTTCAATTACTCAAATCCCTTTAAACTACATTTTTAAATCCAAATTTCCATATTTAAGGACTTGGAGGAGTAAAAAATTTTTACCATCCAAATATGCAACATTTGGGCCAGGAGTCACTGAAGCAACAGCTCACTAATGCTCGCATTAGCATACATGGCCAGGCTCACAACCCAGCAAGTCACGCTTAAAAGTTAAAATGCCACAAAAATGTGTATTGGTTTTTCCTACAGAAGCCTCCCAGTATCACTCCTAGACAACTTTCATCTCGTTTTGTTCTTCCTTATATCATGAAGTCTGGAGTGCACACCAGACCCTTGGGACAGATGTACTTGACCTTCTGCCCAGCATTGATGTCTTTGAAAGCCAAAACAGGAGAGGCAAGATGACTGAGATCAGACTATTGAGCGTCAGCCCTGATTGCTCTTCAGCTGTATCAAATTCTTTTGACCCATTGTTGGAATTTGAATTATGTCACCCACAAAAACGCATGTTCAGGTCCCAATCCCTAGTCTTGTGGCTGTGAACCCATTTGTAAATAGGACATTTGAAGATTTTATTAGTTAAGGTGTGCTCAAACTGAATGAGAGCAGGTCTCAACCCAGTATCGCAAGGGAAATTGGACACAGAAGGAGGAAGCCATGGGAGCAGCCAGAAACTGGAAGTCAATGAAAACTGGAGGAGAATGGAAAAGACATCGCCATGTGAGGGAAAAGCCAAGGAACCCCAAAGATTGCCAGCTAACCAGAAGGTACTGACCCTGGACAGAAACAAGCAAGTCTTCTAGCCTCTGAAACTGTGAGCCAGTAAGTTCCTGGTAAACCAACCCATTGTATGGCATTTGTTTTAGCAGCCAGGAAACTAAAGCATCTGTCCTCACCCACTGAACCATGCCAATTTCATGGCTGCCCTTTCAGGATCATTCACCTGCTTAGGAGCCTGAGAAAGCTGGTGAGCCTAGTTTCAAGCAGAAACTCAGAAGGATGAGTTTTCCCTTCCCTTTCATCACCCCCATATATGAGAACACACAAACTACCTATCCTTATGGGTTTTTGCTTCCTGATTTGCAGACTAAGAATCATCAGACCTGCCCCTTAAAATACCAGCCTCTGGGAGCTGTAATAAAGATTTTTAAATGATATCAATTAAAGTCTGAATAAAAGTGCTTTTGAGTTTTTCAGAAATGACTACCAACAATATTAGTTTCAAAAGAAGTCACATTTCTAGAAATAATGAAAAATATGGAGCTGTTACCTTCTCTTCTTTCCACTATTAATTTTTTAAGCATTTTCTAGTAATTGTACTTCAGAAAACATGAGTTTGAAATGGAATCCAAAACATGTGAATAAGCAGAAAGCCTTTTCCTGAGGTTGGAGTGATAAGAGTATTGCTGCTCAGTTTAATACCTCTTTGGATTTGGAGTCTGCTGTACCAAATTTGGATTCGGTATTGTCCACTACCATTTGGAGTGGCAAGCCTAGGAAATACCCTACAAGGTTAAAAACTCTTGGACTGATTTCCTTTAGATGTCAGTCATTCTCGTCATCTACCTGAAAACAGGGATAATGACATTTGATTTCTTTTTAGTGTTGCCCAAGAGGAATGTTGGGATATGTAACAGCATGCAGTGTTTATTTTTCCTACCACTTTCCATTCCAATTTCCTTGCTATTCTCTTCATATGAACTGATATTACAATAAAAGATAATCACGCCCTGCTATGCATTTTGCTGGAGGTAGCTAGCATGTTATCTTGCAGCCAAATACCATGGCTACCAGCCAGAATTGCTTTCTGGAAAATGATGGGATTTTCCTGGAGAAGATAAGGAAAATTTAACATTAAACAATATTCTCTCCCACCTGTATTTTTCTGGGCTCAGACTCTTCAATTGAGGAGTAATGTGCTTGTACAACACGTTTTTTTTCCACTAATAAAATTGTCTTTTGCATTGACTTTTTATTAACTAAACAGTGTGAGGAAAGCCAAAGATTTTAACCCATGATGATAGGGTGCAGCAGATGGGAATTTTTGTAACCACCCTGCAGCCTCTGGGATTGGGAAGGATGAGAAGACAACAAAGATGGCACCATTAAAGCCAGAACTTGGACATTTCAAGGACATTATGAACCTCACTAACACTGAAGTAGCTCTGATGGTCCAGCTCTAAGATGGGAAGATTGGGGCGAGGGAAATATTTCCTTATAGCACTGATTCTTACTGGACCCTCTCTTGGACCCTATTCTTAATGGACCCTCTCTGATGTTGATGTTGAAGAAACAATACAAAAAGTCATCAGTGCTCCTCAATTCTGTTAGGTAAAAATATTTACATATATATATTTTTTCTATCTGGTTGCATCATTGTCCTTTTGGTACGTTGCTTTGCTGCGCAGGGCATGGGGGGCTGTGCCCCTCCGTGCGGGTCTAGGATGCCTTTTTTTCTTTTTTTTACCAGGAGGACACAGGGATTGAACCCGAGTCCTCCATATGGTAAATGGGAGCTCATTTGCTTGAGCCACAGCCGCTTCCCTATATATTTTTTCCCATTTATTTTCCTTCCTTTAAGATAATGATAAAGTCTAGTCTAGAAATTGTGACCTTTCTTTTTTCCAAGTTTCCAGTTGAAGCCCCACAGTTTGGCCTTAAATCTATATATGGTTTGAGCTGGTAAAAAGGTATATTAAAAAAAATAATATGTTTAACCAAAAAGGTTATGTCCTTTTCCACCTGGCTACTTTAAGCTAAGAGAAAAATGAAAGACTATCTACAAAAACCATGGAGTTTAATTCTTCCTGCAACAGAGAAGTAGCTCACATTGAATATAAATGAAGTCAAACAAAAAAACTGCTAGGATCTTTATTTCATTCCTTCCATTAAACATTGGATATTTGCACAACTGGTTTATAGATACAGAAATTTGTAATTAAGATGGCAAGTTACACAGCAGCTTGGCAAAAGAATGTTCCTCAGGGCTCCAGTAACTGGAGTGCAGTGGAAAGAACGGGCTGACTTTCTGATAAAGGTCTTGGCGTCAGTATTCACAGTGATTGTACACTGGTGGCCCTAAAGGCAGGCTGACCCAAGTTCATGGCAGCCCCACCATTGGTGTACGTGTGCCTCAGGCCAGCTCTTCACCTCACTAAGTCTCAGTTTCCTCAGCTATTTTATGTGGAAAAAATAGTACCTACCACAAGACTGTTAGGAAGATTAAATGAAATAATCCATGTAGAGTTTCCTGTACAGTGTCTGTCTGCTGTACAAATGGTAGCTATGATTAATATTCAACGAAGCTCTATGACTTTGAGCAAGCCCCTTAATTCTTCTGAGTCTTGGCATCACTATTTATACAACAAGAATACTGTTTACCCAATCTGTCTACTTACTCATGGCATTGTTGTGAGAATCAAATGAGATCATTTTGAAAGGACTTCTAAAAATGAGTGGTTAATAAACCAATTGGGAAAGCAGAGATATACACAGCATGACAAAATTGGAAAATATTACAAGGCAATGTGTAGTCACATGTTGAGCTGTGAAGATGAAATAGGTTCAGAAAAAGGCAGCTCTAGACATTCAGTGAACAGTAAGAGTTTTGTGGCCTAACATGGGGGTGGGCAGACCCCATGTTGGGGGACATTGAGCTGAGCCTTAAAGAAAAGGTAGAATGTGATGGAAAAGTGAATCTTCCTTATATTGACAACTCCTGGCTGATGTTTACTGTGTGTCTTCTCTGTCTTTATAGGCTGAGCTTATTGGAAGCCTCACCCACAAGCTTGAGATGCTTCAAGAAGCAAAGGGGAGTTTGCTGATGGATATCAAACTCAATAACGCCTTGGGAGAAGAAGTGGAG
Source organism: Cabassous unicinctus (assembly GCA_029593785.1). Lineage (NCBI taxonomy): Eukaryota > Metazoa > Chordata > Mammalia > Cingulata > Chlamyphoridae > Cabassous > Cabassous unicinctus. Next base: position 9,278 of record JAQZBX010021820.1, read on the forward strand.
GCTTTGATTAGTGAGCTCTGCAAACCTAATGAGTTTGACAAGTACAAGATGTTCATAGGGGATTTGGACAAGGTGGTAAACCTGCTGCTCTCCCTCTCGGGGCGCCTGGCCCGTGTTGAGAACGTCCTTAGTGGCCTTGGTGAAGATGCCAGTAATGAAGAAAGGGTAGGTGGCCTAGCAGTTTAATTCAAAAGGTTTTCCTTCCAAGCCCATATACACAAAGAGGTGCCATTAGACACGATCCCTCTTATCAAAAAAATTACGATCCCAAGGCAAGAATATAACATATAAATAACCAGGAAACAGAGAAGAAGGCCTTTTACATGCCAAGATGTAATGCTGACATTTCAGTTTCAGGGAATGCTTGGGAAAGTGAAAATACAGGTGCCAGAATTTCTTTCTTCCCATCCCTCTTCCTTCCATTCCATTCCAGAAGAAAAAAGAAGAAAGTATGGTGGGTATTGACTTTAAAAAGAGAGAGAGAGAAACTGTTGGCGATGAGGAGGCAGTGGGGCAGGAACATGAGCTCAAGCTCCAGGGGATCCACACATGAGAGGACCACAGACCCTCAGTGAGGATGCACTGAGGCTGTCTCCACTGCAGCCCTTACTGGAAGGAAGAAGGCGGGTAATGACATGTTAATTGCATGAAATTCATCGAGTTTTTCCTCTGTGTAAAAGTTAGAGGGAACATAGTCCACAAGACTGCCCTCACTTCTGGCACCAGTTGCAAGTTCAGAGGGGTCCCAAAACCATGTTCGGGTTTGATAATTTGCTAGGACTCACACAACTCACTGAAAGCTGTTATATGCCCAGTTTTGGTTTATTACAGGGAAAGGATACAGATTAAAATCATCCAGGGAAGAAGTGCTTAAAGCAGAGTCCAAAATAGTACCAAATGTGGTGCTCAGTTGTCCTCTCCCTGTGGGGTCAGGACAGCATTACTTTCCCAGTATCAACATGTGATAGCAAGCACAGGATACTGCCAACCAGGGAAGCTTACCTGAGCCTCGGTGCCCAGAGCCTTTATAAGAGCTCCATCACAGACACAGATGTGACTCAAGTGATTGGGCTTCCATCTACCATATGGGAAGACCCGGGTTCGATCCCTGGGGCCTCCTGGTAAAGGTGTGCCAGGCTGCCAGGCCCACACAGCAAGCCAGGCAGCAAGATGTTGACGCAACAAAAAGAGAGACGCAGGGGAGAGTAAAGGCGAGACATGACAGAAACCAGGAACTGATTTCTTCCGTATCAAAGGTCCCCGGGATCAAATCCTAGAGGAGAAAAAACAAGAAGAAAAGACAAAAAGAAAACAGACACAGAATGAACACACCAACCAAAAACAGTAGGGTGGGGGAGAGGGGGGAAAAACAAAGACAAAACAAATTAAAAAAAAAGAGCTCCATCATGTAGGCATCATGTAGGCTCCATCATATAGGCTGAGCTGATACTGCAACCAGCCCCCACCCTAAATAGTAGCACTCTTATCAGGCATAACATTCCATGGGCTTAGAGATTACTCCTCAGAAGCCAAAGGAAAAGGCCAGACCTCTCTTTGGGCAAGGTTAAGTTTTTATTCTACTCAGGCACCATGAGTTTATGTGCTTTCTGTGCAGTCTCATTCAGTCCCCACAATAGAGCAGTAAGTGGTGGAGCCAGGACACAAGGAGCCCTACTGCAGGCCCCAAGCTTTAATCACTACATTGCACTTAATTCCATAATTACAGAACATCCTTCATCTCATTTGTACAACAAATATTTACTGGGCATCTACTCTGTGCGACCTACTAGTCTAGGCATTTGGGATGCATCCATGAACAAAGCAGACAGAGCCCTGCCCTCATGGAATTTATTTATCAAGAGAAGTCAGACAGTGAATGGTAGACATAACTATTTTATATGCAGCTGGAAGGCTATAAGTGCTACAGACATCAAGATGGTCCTTTGCTTTCTGGTTCCTTCCCCTAGCCACAGCTAACCATATCCCTTTCAGTGCTGCCATGGAGTTCCCAATTATTTCTCCTAATATAATGTATAAAAAGGAAAGGTGTCTTTCTTCAATGGGTTTTAAAAGGAATAGAAGAAGTCTAGATTGTAAGCATTTAGGAATGTGGCTGGTATCCAGGAACTCTCTGCACCTCCACTCCCAGCAAGTATTTAAATTTGCTGAGCCCTGGCTTCCTCATCTAGAAATTGTCTAATAATACCTCCTTCCTTCCATTCAACATACAGCTAATGAGAAGAAGTCAAATATTAGGTACTGTATGTGCTTGGGACGCAAAATGACTAAAGCACAGGCCTCACCCTCAAGGTACTCACAATATAATGGGGAAAACCAGTTTGTAAGAAGCAATTGTAATATACTGTGGGGCAGAGAAGAGAAGAGAGTGGATTTTGGGGGCAAACGGTATCGAACACAAAAAGTCACAAAGACCTTATATATCACGCTCTGGACTTTAGCTGAAGGCAGGGAAAAGCCATGAACTAATTTTAAGTGGACAACTGACAGCCTGGGGAAGGGTGAAAATGATGCTGGATAGCAGGATACTTATTGTCATAAACCAGACAGTAAAGGCTTAGGGCTGTTAATTTAGGGAGTTGTCATGGGGATAGAAAATAGGTGATGAATTAGAAGGAGCTTGATTTAACAAGACTTCATGGCTAGTTAAATTTCTAGATGAGGGAAGGGTAGAATGGAAGGTAATTCCAAGTTTCCTGGTTTGGGCACTTGGATGGATGTTGCAGATATGTGAGACAGGGAATCCTGGAGTAATTTCTAGTTAGGGAAAGATGAGTTTTTCCAGAATTCAATTAAAGTCAACACTTAAATGTATATATGCATTCTTAAATACAAACAAGTGCTTTTTCACCTGCAAAGTGCTATATCAATATTAGTTTTCATTATGATTGGTCTTTGTTAAGAAACTAAAGATATAAAGGGAAATGAGAAAATGAAGAATAAGTAGCTCAATAAATGTTAAATTCAGAATAGTAGTTACCAATGGGAGGTGGGATTGGCGAGGAGCATATATAAGGTTTCAACTGAATCTCCCTCTTTCTTGCAATCCGAAGCAAATACGAAAAAAAATGTTCATGTTAAAATTTGACACAGTTGACAGGTAAACAGGTGCTATACCAATCTATATATTTCTGATGTTTGAAATATTTCATAATTTTTTAAAGATGAAGAAGAGGTTCTCCTTGTTTTTTTGTTTTTTTGGTTTTTTTTAAAAGATTTATTTATTTATTTATCCCCCCCTTGCTGCTTGTGTTCGCTGTGTCCATTTGCTGTGTGTTTTTCTGTGTCTGCTTGTCTCCTTTTTGTTGCGAAGTCTTGCTGCGTCAGCTCACCGTGCTGCGCGGGCTGGCTTGCCTTCACCAGGAGGCCCCCGGAAGTGAACCGGGGCCTCCCATATGGTAAACAGGAGCCCTATCGATTGAGCCACATCCGCTTCCCTCTCCTTGTTTTTTTAAACCTATATCTCTACATTATTTTGAAAAGCAACTTCATTGAAATTCAGTCCCTAAAGTTTTTTTTTTTACTTGTGTTTTCTTGATTAGAGGAAAGAAGCCTATGAATATGGAAACATTTATAAGATAAACCTGTAACTTTGCACCTTTCCCCTCAGGCATTATATAAGCTCAAACAGGCTTAATGTTTAGAGGGACTTAGTGTAGACATTGGTTCTACACGAGCTCGTTTGTATTGAAGTATATTTAAATACTTTTCTTGATTGGTTTCCATTTTAATGTTTCCAAATCACTTTGCCCTGAAACATCTGAATGGTTAAGTATAACTTTTTTTTTTTTAATTTTAAATGATATTTATTATATGTCAGTATGTTGGGTTGAAAACCATGTTAGAGATTTTTATAAAGTAAATTAGCCCTAAAGATAAGATAAGCTACTTTACCATTTGCATTTGTTTAAGAAACTGAGAGGATATGAAATTGCCATCATAACTGATTAGAATTTCTCTCATGTTAGATTCAGGGGCCTGAAAAGAGCCCTGAAAAAATGGAAACTGATTTCTTTACAGATGGGAAATATGATGTTCCCATTTTTGTGTATGGATTAGAGCAGACTTCTCAAACTTAAGTTTGCAAAAGAATCACCCGGAGGGCTCGATAAAACAAAGACTGCTGGGCCCCACTTCCGGAGTTTTTGAGTCAGTAGGTGGCGGAGGGCTGAGACCTGGTATTTCTAACAAGTTCCCAGGTGGTGCTGCTGGCCCAGGGTCCTGTAAAAGTTTTTTTGTGGCACTTTGGCTCCCTTCTTCCTTTGCCTTGCCACTTGTTGATGTGCTTGTTTTGTCCTAGCAGAGCTCCCTCAACGAGAAGAGGAAGGTCCTGGCTGGGCAGCACGAGGACGCCCGGGAACTCAAGGAGAACCTCGATCGAAGGGAACGGGTGGTGCTGGACATCCTGGCCAACTACCTCCCAGAGGAGCAGCTCCAGGACTACCAGCATTTTGTGAAAATGAAGTCAGCACTCCTCATTGAGCAGCGAAAGCTGGATGACAAGATCAAACTGGGCCAGGAGCAGGTCAAGTGTTTGCTGGAGAGTCTGCCCTCAGATTTCATTCCCAAGGCAGGGGCCCTGGCTCTGCCCCCAGACCTTGCAAGAGAAATGCCTCCTGTTGGGAGAATGTCCTTTCAGTCGTGTTTTCCCAACATTAACCTCTCCACTTTAACCTCTTCTAAAATACCCAACCAAAAGATCTCCTTTTCTGTCAACACTATTTAATCTGAAAAAATGTTTCAGTACAAACCACCATTTAAACTGTATGGGTTATTGGGGTTTTTCTGGATAAAAGGAAAGAAATTCTATCCAGAAAAAAAGCCTGTTTTTCCCTTCTCACCCTTCATGATTGATCTTCTGAGAACTTGAATGCTGCTGGAAAACTTACCCCCTTTCTATTATTACTTTGTAGTAGAAAGAAAATTAATGAAACTGTGAGAACTGGTTGGAGGGTGTTTGATTGATCGTTTAGTTTAACAGGCTGAGGCAGCATAGAGTGTGATCAGAGTGTGCCACTCTCAGGAATGTGTCCACGCTGCCTGCCTTTCTTGTGGCAGAGTATCCTGACTCCTGATGGCAGGTGCAAGGACTCATTAATATGTCTGCAACATAAAGCCTTAAGAAGACACACACATGCCGAGAGAAAAAAATTGTAAACCTTGAGCGTTGTTGTTATTTATATTTTTAAAAATGAAAAAGATCATTTTGTTTGTGTGCTAACCACTCATTTGATTCTGTTTTGTGATGGACGTAGACAGTTATGTTTGAGCTTTATATTTTGTGAAAACCTTAATGAAATGAAGAATTCCAAAGATAGTCATGTTGAGCACGGAGACTTTTGTTTTTTCCTACTTTCTTGATTTGTCTGTTTTCTTTGTACAAAAATGAGTAGACATTCTACACTTATACATGTTAACTGAGAATAGGGAGTGTCCCAGTTTCCACTGCTGCCCTCCTCCCCATTTTACTCCCATATTAAATAGGAATACACACACCTTCCCAGGAAGAAGACTATACAATAGGGTTATCTCATCATTTCTTAGTGCTTCATGTCATCACTGTGATGGGGAGATTAAGCTAAATTTTATTCTCAATGCTGGCAACACAATCAAATCTGTATGGCAAGAGGAAGGCCAGAATTCAAGCCAATTCAGAATGGATCTCATGCTGTCTTCCTGTATGAGATTTAGGCTAAATACATATGACTTACTGTGATATTATCAGGCTGTTTTGATGATGCTTTTAAATTAAAAACCACGCTTATTAGAAACTCCCACCTAACACCTGAAAACCTTGATTTTGCACTATTTTACTTCAATAATAATACCTTCATGGGTTTTCCAAAGCCAAAATTGTAAACCTATTGGAACAAACAGGAATACGTGAGCAAAATAAAAACAAAATAAATGATGGCTCTTTAAAAAAAAAAAAACTGAAAAGATGAGAAAGAGGTGGTGGGTCAGTGGCAGTAGCTTAATACTTTGAGCAAGTGGTACCTCCCGGCTATGTGTCATCTTTCTTTTCACATGTGCTTAATACATGGATGATGGCCACTTCTGTAGATTTGGACTTAGAAGTGCTAGAGCAGCAAGTTGTAGAGAATGAGGAAAGTAAAGTTTGTAGGGGAAAAATGGCAAGAGTACCAAATGCCCTTTTTTCTTGCATCATTTTAATTGAGACTTTATGTTCTCCTTAGGAACTTCAAAACTAGTTTTGGTCCCCAGTACAGATGTCTTTTGATTGACATAGATCCAATAAACCACCCAGTAGCTTCTTGTGAGCTATCAACCAAAGCCATTACTTTGTTCTTTGAAGGTTATATACGTGTGTGGCTCATTGATACAAATAACACTGTATCTTGGTTCCCCAAGAATGTTTTCAAAAGCTTATGATTGACCCTCGGAGATCTCATCTTCCAGGGAATCAGCAGAGCCAGTGATAGCCTTCAGCAGCCACACTACAAGGTGATTTTGGAGTGAAGAAAAACTGTGCTTCAAACTGATATTTCTCCAGACTTAGACCAGCGCAGTAGCCTGAAATCAGCTCCTATTGGTAATCAACTGCTTGTCCTGCTGATACAGTGGGTTTTTGCAGCCAGCCAAGTTGGTGCCCACCAGCCATGTTTACAGCTGTTGTTAGTGAGGAGCTCAGAGGAGTTCTGGGCCCCAGTTGCCAACACTCTTCAAAATTATTCTTCGTAAGGGCTTGACCGGCGAATGTCTTGCACATTCAGTCTTCAGTAACTTTTCTAATTTATACGTGGAAAAGTAACTGGTGATGCTTCTTGGAATGACACAAGCACTGCAAACTTAAGCTTCTAGAGTTGTGTCCCTTGTTGCATTGAAATGTGTATTATATGTGAAATAAGGGAGACACCAAGTGCGGCTTTGAAATCTAATTCTTAGGCAGATGTGATATTTATCGTACCAGGACTCTGTGCCTTGAAGATAAGAAATCACTAACTCAGTTTTCAAAGTTTACTTTTGAATGCCTTTAGCTAAAAAAGAAGCCTATGTGTTTACCCCTTTTCCATGTTGCATTCTTCTCTCACTGTTTAAAAAAGTTCATCTAGGAATGAATTCTAGAAGCCATCCTTCTGCCTCCTGCTAGCATCCTCAGCCAAGATCATGAGAACAGCAATCATGAGCGTGCTGCTGTTGAGGATTTCAGAACACACAGGATGTCACTGAGAGTGCTTGTTCAGAGCCAATCATTGTGCCTGGGAAGGTGATCATTTCAGAGATATTGGCTTAGGAGGCACGTGGGATAGTTTTGCAATAATCCAAATGCTAGTACTGAACAAACCCATGAAGTTCCAGGAAAGGACAGTGTCCTGTGACAAACTAGGGAGGCCTCCACTTCCTGGGCTGCATGAGAATGTCCTGGGCATGTTACTACCTGTTGGTCGACTCGGCCTTTTTTTGCTTCACCTCCAAAGAATGTGAAGAGGATACCATAGTAAAAGTGCCCGGGTTTCTCTAAAATACACTTGAAACCAATCTTTTTTTCCTCTGTTCCAGGGGAGCATTTTAGGATTTGTTTTGCACACTGGTTTCTAAATTTGAAGATTAGCAAGTTTTGGCCAAGAAATAGTTGTTTAGGTGGGGAGTGGGGACTTAAAATGAGGGCCTTTGGGAGGTGGGGTGTATAAAAGAGAAACAAGCCCAGGACATTCCAGTTTTCCTATCATTCCATTGTTAAATTGGATCTAAAATAACTTCTGAGTTTAAAAAGTAGATCACAGTTGGTCATAGTATTCTTTGAGCACTACCTTTAAGTTTGTATTTTATTTAAGCATCTCTTATTATGAAATTATTTTTTCTGGATATTTAGGAAAATGTTGAATTTTTATTCTTGTGCAGTTCCAAATTTATATCTCTTTAATTTTCCATATCTTTATTCCATTTTATAACAACGTGAGTCTTACTCACCTAGTACTGAAAAGAAAAAGGAAGCCCTTCAGCCAGAAATAACTTCTTAATCTCCAGCTAGGTATAAAGTGGCAAGGCAAATAAATATGCAGGAGCCATTCTACCCAGAAATAAATTATTACGGACAAAGTGTAATTGCTTCCTTAACTCTTTGGGATGAATCATGGGATAAAATGATAAAGACCATTTTAATATCAGGAAGGGACACTTGGAACAGTTTTCTAATTTATGGGACCTGCCTCCAAGACATTCATCAAATCCTTATTGTATACAGAGAACTCTTCCTGGCCATTATAAAATGCCAAGGAACCAAAACCTCACTTTACTTATGGGAGCTCTTTAGCTAAATCATGGTTTCTCCAAGTATGTGCAAGAGACCATCAGCATCAGAATTACTTGGAATACTTGTTTAAAATGCCTCTTGCTGGGCCACAACCAGGTAAGCCCAGGAATTGGCATTTTAACAATTTCTCCAGAAATTGGAGAAATTTCTGATGCACTTTAAGATTTGAGAACATCAACACTCATTTGTACAGTCTCTATTGTCACACTCACGGTAAGACTAACACGAATTTATATGATAATCCTAGAAGTTCAAGGCCCTGTTGTTTACTGTCATTAGCTGCATTATTTTTAAATATTGTCCCCACTAATTTTTTATAGTTCCCAAGGTTGTGACATGGAGTTTTTATCCCTACTCACTCTTCCCCCAGACCGTTTTTAAATTTAAATAAGCCAACCATTTATTCGGGCTCAATTGCACGAATTCTTTTTACTCAAAAGGAATCAGCTTATCACTTAATGCCAGTAACTTGAAGTTCTGCCAATGTATTTGCACTAACCTGAAATTAATCACGATTGACCTTTCGAATGCCGACCTTACTCACTTTTCTGTTGCTTCATCACAAATCTCATGCTATATGATAGGTGAGGCTTGGATTTAGCAGTCTAGCTAGTGAAACGAGTATGTTGATTTCTCTGAGAAGTGAAAACTGTCACCCACTTTCAGACCCCTAAAATCAAAATTAGACAAGAAGAACATTGCAGATGAAACCGGCTCATTTATTCCTACCTCATTCTGTAAGTGTGAAGGCAGCTGCATTTCTTGCTAAAGCATCAGTTTTGGTAATGCTTTCTACAACACCTGATTCAATCCCACAAGAAAAGGAAAGACTAGTTCTTAAAGCCACAAATTGGTGGACTTCTTGCCTTTTGAAAAAGCTCACTGGACTCATTTTTTGAAAGATGGTCTTCTGGAAAAGGTGGGGTCATAATAGAAATTACTGGTTTACCCTACTCAGCAACTTGAAAATACACATTTTGACCCAGAAGTTTTTCAAAGGAAATCCTAAAAGGGCCCAGGTATCCCAGTTATTCCAACTTTGCTTCCTCTGGCAGATCTGCCCACCAGAAAAACAGACTTGGGCCTTTGGGATTCCTGGTTGGAAGGCTCCTGCAACACAGTTCTGCTGCTCTGCCCTCAGAAACATAATAATCAGAAAGGTAAAATCTTAGCTGCTAAACTCAGGGTATTAAAAGGAATACATGAATTGAATTTATCCCTTTTCATTTCTGAAATGAAAGCACAGGCATCAAACGAAAACCACTTGTTTTCTTCAGCACAGTTCCTTCTTTGCTTTCAGTTTGCTTGTCAAGAAGATAGGTCGAATAAATAAATAATCTTTTTTAAAAAACAAAAAAAGGTCGAATAGTGAAAAGAATGCAGCATTGCACTTTAGAGCTCCACCCCACCACATAACCCAAGAAAGTTAATATTCTCTTCAAGTTTCAGGGGTTTCATCTTAAAATGAGACTACATACCTGTTGTGGAATTTGTGACATCATGTAAAACAGGGGTTCTGGTCCATGGACCCCCAAGGGGTCCATGAGCTTAAATTGAAAAAAATCAACTTATCTTTATTTTGTCTGACCTCCATCTGAAATCTAGCATTTCCTTCACTTATGAATGTATGCAATAAATTACAGTAGTATTCATTTCATATCACATTCCAGTTGTTGCATATCTGGAAAAACTGCTTACGCTCATCCATACTTTGAAATTACAGTAGTTGTTAGACTCGGCGCTAGTTGAGTGTCATAAAACTATCTGCTGCAGGGAATGAATGTGGCTCAAGCAGCTGGGCACCCACCCCCCACATGGGAGGTCCCAGGTTTGGTTCCTGGTATGTCCTAAAGAAGACAACGAGATGATGCAACAAGGAGACACAACGAGCAGAGAGCAGATGTGGCTCAAGCAGTAGGATACCCACCTCCACATGAGAGGTCCTCGGTTTGGTTTCTGGTGCCTCCTAAAGAAGACACAGCAAGCAGACACAGTGAGCACAAACAATCTCGGAGTGGGGGTGGGAATAAATAAATAAATCTTAAAAACAACAACAACAACTATCTGCTGCTACATTCTGAGAAGGGGTCCATGGTTTTCACCTGATTGGCAAAGGGATCCATGGAACAAAATGGTTAAGAACCCCTGATGTAAAAAAATGTTCACCACTTGTCATGTGCTCAACCATGTTTGTGCCCTTTCCTGTCACATCTGCCCCAAATTATTTACTTTGCAGTAACTGTTTCACCCAACATTAGTCCCCCACAACCGATAGTAACACACCTCATCTAACAGATGATAATGGTGCTCAGTTTAGGGAAATTGCAATTCTATTCTCCACCCAGCCTGCCAAATTCTTCCCAGCAAATTCCTCATGTTAACATCTGTTTCTTTGTACAGCATCTCTGTGGTTATAGACTCAAATTTTTTTAAGAAAACATATTTTTGCAACCTGCAAATGCTTCAAAGTCGGTTTTTCTCCAAAGAAGTTTCAGATAATGCTGTGATACATGACGTCATTGTGGCAGCCCTCATTGCACATGTCTTTAGCACACCTGCACACCTGGAACTGGTGTTTCCTTTTTTAAGCAGTTATATTGCTATATAGCCACATATGCCATACAATCCATCCAAAGTGGACAATTAATGCCTCTCAGTATAATCACAGTGTTGTGCATTCATCACCACAACCAATTTTAGAACATTTTCATTACCCCCAAAAAGAACAACCTCATATCCCTTAGAGATCAAAGTTAACCCAATTCCTACATTTTGCAGACGAGGAAACCAAGGCCCAGGAAGAGGAGATGGCATGGCCAAGCTCACACAGTAATGAGACTAAGACGGAATACTGATTCCTGGCTCCCTTCCCACTCCAGCTGCATAGTCTGTGTTGCTAAATATATTCGTCAAGGGATGAACAGTGGAGTACACACGGAGTACCAGACCTTTCCTGTTATCCCCACTCCCACCCCAGAAGAGTTGTCATTAGTCCTTAAGACCAGCTATGTTACCCTTTTAATTTACATATTTTGATTCTCGAAATCCCACAAGAAAAACATTCTTCCTCTTCTGACATTCTTATATCCGATATTACCAATCTAGCATTTTTCTGAGCCATGAGAAACCAGGGCATAAGTAGATTTCTCCTGGAAATTTCTCTCTTTTTGCTTATATTGCAAATTTTGCTCCATTGTGATTAGCTATTTGGGGAAACCGTCCCCCTTGGACAGTGTACAATTGCTATACAGTGTGTCTCACTGAAGATATTTGTCAAATTTTCATCATTTGAGACAGGCTTTTAATTGCACTTTACAAATTCCTGCTTGTTTCAGAGTCTGAAATTATAGTCCCTTGAAATACTCTTCTATAGTTCATTTCTTGCCTCGTTTGCCAGTTTTGCATCAATAGGGGTCCAATGAGGAGATAGAAAGCACACTATGGGAAGTTTAATATAAAGAATTATTAAATTCTAATAAACAAGTCACTATAGGATATAAGGAAATTCTATATGGCGCCCTAAGTCCAAGAGTACCTAAGGAAAAACAAACTTAGAAAGAGAATCCTCCCCAATGCTGAGGTTCAGACCTCTTTGAAGATGTGGCTCAGACCACTGTTAGCAGAGAAGTTTGATGGTTTACCCAGACCTGAGCTGGTCTGCAGTAACCCGACAAGCAGGAAGCAACCCTCCCAAGCATGGGTGGGGTGCAGCCGATCAGCAACCAAGGGTGTGGCTGTGCACCCAGAGTTGGGGCCTGCAGGTGGAGTGGCCGCTCAGTGGCCGTGGGTGAGCCAAAGCTCACCTGTAAGAGTCCGAAAGCTGGTGTGGGCAGGAGGCCTTCGGAGAACCGATGCCAGCAGGAATGGGGTGCCGTTTCCCTGTCCAGAGGGCTGGGAGAAGGTTATGGCCAGGCTGAGGCTGCAAGATCGCCGAAGTAAAGTGCGTTCTGGGCAAAACTTCCTCAGATGCCCTCACGCCCACACCACTCATTCACCAAACAGCAGTCAGAAACAGCAAATCTTTTCCTCCTGTCCCTCCAGCGCCCTCTCCTGAGAAAGCTTAACACTGTGCTTACTGAAAAGGAGAGGTGCTTAAATGGATTCTGTTGGTTATTGCAGGGCATCTATTGAAAAGTGAATTTGGAGCTGAGAGGCCATGAATTGGTAGCTGGCACGGGTTTATTCTTCTAGATTACTAACCTATTATTTTCTGGTATAATGTAGAATGTTGTAGATTCTGTAAGAACCTTTTCTCTGACAATAAAGAAAAAAACTGTGTATCAAATGGACAACTTATATCTCTTGAAGGAGAAGATGTCAAAAGGGAATCATTTTCTCTTTTATATTTTCTTTAAATGTGTTTCATATCTCCTACTCATCAAAGTACCTAAACAATAGATTTAAATCAAAGCCTATTTGCATCTGTCCATCCAGCTCTCTGCCTCTGCATGTGTCTCTTGCTGTGTCTCCATGTGTATACTTTTCTGTTTCCTTGTGTGTCTTTTCTCAACCTCTACAGTTATCTTCCTGTTCTTTCCTTCCCCAAATGATTCCAATTATATGTTTTAGTTTTGGTTAACTTACAAAGGGTAAAGAGGGAATGAAAATACATATATTCTTTTTTTCATTTGAAAAAAATATTAAGAATTTAACCTCATTCAAGATTTTAAAAATCTCAAGGAAGCATTTTCAATATTGTTTAAATATGTATAAGAGTGAATGAGAGCTATTCCCTTTCTCTTAATTAGAACAGAATATAAGAACTGGCTTTCTTTTGTAGTAATACAAATTGCATTGATAAAGAGGAGTAACCCAACAAAGAGGGCCCAGAAGCATTGGAATGAGAATCTAAAAGAACTACCTTTGTGGTGGAGTTCAGTGGTTGAGTGCCTGCCTTGCACGTATGAGGTCCCAGGTTCAAACCCCGGCATCTCCAAGAAAAGAAAAGAAAAAAAAAAACAAAAACCATCTAGCTGGTAACAGGTAGTTTGGAAGCAGACCTACTAAAAAGCAGGAAGATAGACTGATACCCCCTCCAGAACTAGGGTTCTGTTTAAGTAGATAACGGAAAATGAGCATGAGCATAAAAACTAAAGAACAAACATTTTCCAAGATCAAATCACAGTTTAATTATGTATCATTGGATGCATTTTGATGTTATCATTTTAAAATCTGAGGAAACTTTGCCTTAATCAAGGAACAATTTAATTCACTTAAATTTAATCTTAATTTAAAATCCTAAATAGATGTATATTCTCACATGACGAATAAATCCTCCTCTTCTTATTCCACTTTTTCTTTTTGCTTCTTTTTAAAAATTCATGCACTGACCTTTTCTACAAATCTTATATAAGACTACTTGTTTTTGCTCAGTAAATTTTGAGGAGGATTCAACTAAGGGTTTAAAAACAAATTGGATAAGCCTTCTTGCAAATATCAGTTAAAAAGACTAAGAAATAACGTGCAGAGGAAATAAGCTCATGGTGTGGTTTAATAATGTGTTCCACAGGTCAATGAAGGAGTCGCATCTGTGGGGAAGTATAGCAGGAAATATCCGTGTTCATTACTCTGGATAATTAAATATGTGCATTGGCATGGCTCATTGAGAAGATATAAGATACCCTGCTAACAAAAGTAGAACTACAGCTCTTCAGAGCAAATTGATCAGAAATCAGTGAGCAGTATTTAACAAAGGACTTGTATCCATAAGGCATAAATACAAGTGTATATATTATCTATAAATTGAAATTGGCAATTAAGAGACAAACAACCATATTTTAAAAGCTGAGCAAAAGAATTCAATAGATATTTCGCAAAAGAAAATATACAAATGGCCAATAAGTTTTGCCAAATTTTCTTAGGGTTCTTGGCTATGTTAAAAAAAGAATTTTAAGTACACACCAGTTCAGTTAGGCCAGTAGTTTATTAAGAAAATGAGAGAAGAGAAATGGGAAAAAATAACAGATCATGGGTTTGGGAGAAAATAACAGATTATGGATCCCAGGTAGAGATAGGAAAAGGGCTAAAAAGGGGTAAAAAGGACTGATTTATAGACTACAAGTCCCCAAAACAGATTACAAGTCCCCAGGTCTACTTGCGTGCTAATCCCGGCAGGGAGAGAAAGGGCAAAGCAAGGCAAAAACCCGGCTGCCTTGGCTTCCACGCTTGCTTTTTAAACCATTAATTATTCCTCCCCTTTGCTAATGCTGGGGGAGGAATCCCCGTGGTTTGCTGTTTAAATAGGTTACCCCACCCATTAATCCCCTTGAGAATATCTGGGGCATTTCCTTGATCCCATATGAAATCCCATTCTGAATGGGGAATTCTTGTGAGGTTCTTCCAGCAGCCATCTTCTTGTGGGGTATCCACAGCCACGTGTTTTTCTGCCAAGTCCCAGATCCATCTCTTTATTCCCTAATCTAGCCTGCCTCATAAACACATGAAAAGATCATCAGCATCATTAAATTATTGGGGAATGCAAATTTAAACCCCAATGAGATTCCATTACACACTAGAGTGACTAAAATCAAGTGTTAGTATGTGGAGCAAATGGAATTCTTATGCATTGCTGGTGAGAATGTAAGCCACTTTGGAGAATTGTTTAGTAACTTGTTATAAAATTAAACATATATTTACCCTATGGTCTAGCAATTGCACTTTTAAGTGGTTACTCTAGAGAAGTGAAAATACATGTCAACAAAAAGATTTGTACAAGAATAAACAGTTTTGGGGGGTGGATGTGGCTCAAATGGTTGGGCATCCATCTCCCATATGGAGGGACCTGGGTTCGATCTCCGGGACCTCTCAGTAAAATAAACAAAAATATAGAAGGCGCGTTGGGCCACCAGGCCTCACGTGCGGCCGGGCCCCCAGCCCCCACCAAGCCACGCAGCAAGATGATGACATAACAGGAGAGTGACACAAGGGAGAGCCAAGATGAAACGCATCAAAAAAACAGGAAAAGAGGTGGCGCAGGTGGGAGAACGCTTCTCTCCCACATCGGATGTACTGATTGAATCCCAGTGAAGACAGGAGAAGGAGGAGAAGAGAGGGCAGGACACAGACACAGAGAAATGCCCACAAATGGACACAAAACAGCAAAAATGGGGGGGGGGATTTCTGAAATGGATAGAAGTAAATAAATCTAAAAATAAAAAGAATAAACAGGTTTGAATCACAATAGCAAAAAATAACAACAACAACAACAAAAATCTAAACTTGAAAACAACCCAAATGTCCACCAACAGGTAAACCAATAAATCAAATTGTTGTATATTAGGATAATGGAATACTACTCTTCGATAAAGAAGAGTGAACTATTGATACATGGAACAACATGGATGAATTTCAAAAACATTATGTTTTGTGCAACAAAAGATTACAAGACAAACAAAGAAACAGGAAATGGTTACTGTAGTGGTTTGAAGCTATGTGTACTTCAAAAAAACATGTTCTTGGATTTAATCCATACCTGTGGGTGTGGACTTTAGATGAGGCTACTTCAGTTAAGGAGTGACCCACCTCAATCTGAAAGGATCTTAATCTGTTTACCCGAGTCCTTCATAAAAGAATTAAATTCAGACAGGAAAAAAAAGCCATGGAAGCAAGAAATTGAAGGAAACAAAACCCAGTAAAGAAGGGAGACACCAGTAAATGCTGCCATGTGCCTTGTCATGTGGCAGAGTAACCAAGGATCAAGGCAGCCAGTCTTTGGAAAGAAAGCATTACCTTAATGATGCCTTGATTTGGACATTTTCTCAGCCTCAAACTGTAAACTAAAAAATTCCCATTGTTTAAGCTGAACCATTTCATGGCATATGTTTTAAGCAGCCTGGGAAACTAAAACAATGGCCTATCCAAAGAAAGAGGATAAAAATGCAGATGACATCAATGAAGAAGACCAGTCAGTGGACATACCAAAGACCAAAAAAAAATAAAAATAAAAATAAATCTTCCATATGCTGAAGGAGATGAAGACAAAAATACAGAGGAAGGACCAAAAGATATCAGGAAAACAATAAAAGAATAATATGAGAATCTCAATAAAGAGATAGAAAAATTTAAAAAGGAAACAAATAGAACTACAGGAGTTGAAGACCACAATATCTGAAATAAGAAACTCCTGGGTGGGTTTCAACAGCAGATTGGAGCTCAGAGAAGAAAGAATCAGTGAACTAAAAGATGAAATAATTGAAATAAGTCAGGCTGAGGAGCAAAAGGAAAAACAAATCATAAAAAGCAAAAATAGCCTAAGACAATAAAGTTTAATATTCAGAATATATAAAGAAATCCTATAACTGAACAATAAAAAGACAAGCCATTTTTAAAATGGGCAAAATACTTGAATAGACATTTTTCCAAAGAGGAAATACAAATGGCTAAAAAGCACATGAATAGATGCTCCACATCACTAGTGATTAGGGAAATGCAAATCAAAACCACAGTGAAATAACATTTCACACCTACTAGAATGACTACTATTTAAAAAAAAACACCAAAAACTGCAAGTGTTAGAGAGGATGTGGAGAAATAGAAATACTCATTTATTGCAGGCAGGAATGTAAAAATGTTGCAGTCACTGTGGAAGACAGTTTGGTGTTTCCTCAGGAAGCAAAATATAGAATTGTCATATGATCTGGCAATCTCACTACTACTTAAATACCCAGAAGAACTGAAAGCAGGGATATGAACAGACATTTGCACACCAGTTTTCGTAGCAACATTGTTCACAATTGCCAAAAGGTAGAAGCAAACTAAGTGTCTATTAGCCGATGAACGGATCAACAAAATGTGGTATACAATGGAATATTATGCAGCTGTAAGAACAAGTGAAGTCCTGATACGTGAGACAACATGGATGAAAACTTGAGGACATTAAGTCAGACACAAAAGGACAAATATTGTATGAGTTCACTAATAAAATGAACTAATTATAATAAGTAAATTCATAAAGTTAGAATCTAGAATATAGGTTACCAAGAGATAGAATGGGGATAGTGAATGGGGAGCTGATGCTTAATTGGTGCAGAATTTCTAATTAGGTTGGTTGTAAATATTTGGAAATGGATAGAAGTGATGATAGCACATTATTGCGAGTGTAATTAACAGTGCTCAATTATGTGTGTGAATGTGGTTGAAAGGGGAAGCTTTGGGTCATGTGTTAGATGGAAAGCTAGAGGATAAAACATGCGACTGTAAAACACAGTGAATTTTGTTGTGGATGATGACTGTGGTTAATAGTACAATATAAGAATGTTGTTTCATGAAACATAACAAATGTGCAACATTATTACAAGGTGTTAATAATAGGGTGGTATGTGGGGAAAATACTCCCAATGCAAACTATGGACTATTTAAAAAAATGCACAGAGTTCCTAATAGAATGATGGAAATATTTTGGTAATGGATGGTGGTGATGGTCGCACAAGATTGTGAACGCAATTAACAGCATTGAAAGATATATCTGAATATAATTAAAAGAGGAAATGTTAGGTTATATACAGGGTAACAGAATAAAAGTTTAAAAAAAGGAGACATGTGTATTAGTCAGCCAAAGGGGTGCTAATGTGAAATACCAAAAATGGGTTGGTCTTTATAAAGGGTATTTATTTGGGGTAGAAGTCCACAGTTACCAGGCCATAAAGCATAAGTTTCTTCCCTCACCAAAGTCCATTGTCACATGTTGGAGCAAGACAGCTGCCGACATTTGTCCAGGGTTCAGGCTTCTTGGGTTCCTCTCTTCCCAGGGCTGCGTTTCTCTCTGGGCTTAGCTCCTGTTTCCTCCACAAGGTCAGCTGTAGGCGATCAGGCGAATGGCTCGCTTCTCTTCTCCTGGGGCCTTCTTTCCAACATCAAAGCTGTTTCTCAAAGACTGCTGCTACTCTGTTCTCTGCCTTGCCTTTTATATTCGATTCCCCACCCACCAAGGGGTGGGGCTCTAATCATAACCTAATCATGCCCAGATTAACAGATCAGTTTACAAGCATGATCAAATTATATTTTTGGAATTCATAATTACATCAAATTGGCCCACGGTTACAACATGGAACTACACTACACAAGTGAACCCTAAGTTAAACCATGGACTTCAATTAATAGTACAATTATTCAAATATGCTATCATCAATTATAACAAAATGTTTCACACCAGTGCAAGGTGGTGGTGATGTATGGGAATCCTGTATTTATTGTATGGTTGTTCTGTAAACCCATAACTTATAAAACAGAAAACATTTTAAAAATAAAAATATATTTATGCACAGATTTGATGTTTAGTAATAACTCCCATTTAATGAGCATGTACTTTGGTGGAGAAAAAAATTTTGAACTGTTTTGTTTTATTGTCACTGTAAAAATATTAATGATGCTTTAGTAGTCACTTCTATCAAAGAGTCCATGTAACATTTTGGAAATGCTTTCTTTGGGGCAGTTTGAAAATAGCTGCTAAATGTAACTTGTATATGACTTGTATATAACTATATGAAATGTGTGAAAATAATTTGCTAGCATTTTGCCTCATTTCTTTTACATTAAGAGTGATTGAAAACTTTGTCTTGGTACAGACTGTGACATTAAGATAATGATGTTTCATTAAAATAAAACAATATTGTTCCTAGAAAAAAATAGACTAAAACACCTCTGGGACTCCTCCAAGCATACCAACATACTCATTATGGGAGTCTCAGAAGAAGAAAGAAGAAAAGGGGCAGAAGGAATATTGAGAGAAATAATGAAAGAAAACTCCCCAAACTTAGCAAAACACATGAATATGTATATCAAAGAAGGATAGAGAATCTTTAAAAAAATTAAAAAATAAATAAATAAAAAGATTAAATAAAATTTTTTTTAAAAATTTAAAACACCAAACAGGATAAACTTGGAGAGAAACATGCCCTGACGCATACTGATCAAACTCGTCCTTAAAACGGGCAAGGAGAGTGTTCTGAAAGCAGCCCGTTATGTACAAGGGATTACCAATTAGATTAAGTGCCATCAGAAACCATGGAAGCAAGAAGGCAGTGGGTTGAAATACTTAAAGTACTGAGAGAAAAAAATTGCCAACCAAGAATTTTATATCCATTGGGAATTTCTTTCAAAGATAAGGGAGAGAGTAAAACATTCCCAGATAAACAAAAACTGAGTTCATCACCACCAGACCTGACCTATAAGCAATGCTAAAGATAGTTCTTCTGACTGAAAGAAAAGGACACTAGACAGTGGTTCAAAGAAACACAAACAAATGAAGACATCTGGTAAAGATAAACATATGGGTAAATATAAATGCTAATAGTATTGTATTATATATTTTTTGGTATGTAACTCCTCTTCTTCTAACAGGTACTAAAATACAAATGCATAAAAAGTAATGATAAATCTATGGGTTTGGATATACAATATACAAAGATATAAGCGGTAACAAGTACAAAAAAAGGTGGGGGGATGAAGAGGTATAAGAACAGTGTATGCGATTGAAGTCAAATTAGTATCTAATCAAATATGATTGTTATATACGTCTAGAAAGATATAAGAAGGGACTCAATATGGTACAAAGCAAAAAAAATCAAATAAATCTAAAGTTAGCATTAATGGAAGAATTGAGGGACAAAAAAGGTAAAAGACTTACAAAGACTACAATGCAAAATGACAGAAGAAAATCCTGCATTATCAATAGTTACTTTAAATGTCAATGGGTTAAACTCTCCAGTGAAAAGGCCAAGATTGGCAGAATGGATTAAAAAGCAACTGTATACTATTTACAAGAGACTCACCTTAAATTCAAAGTCATAAGTAGGTTGAAAGTGAAAGGATGGAAAAAATATGTATACCATGCATGTACTAACTAAATGAGAGATGGGGTAGCTATACTAATATCAGATAAAACAAATGTTAAGTCAAAATCAGTAACAAGGGTCATTATATACTGATAAAGGGATCAATTCAACAAGAAGACATACAATTATAAATATATCTACACTCTATAGCAGAGCCCCCAAATATATCAAGCAAATATTGACAGATTTGAAAGGAGAAATAGAACTACATTAATAGTAGGAAATTTTTGTATACCATTTTCAATAATGGATAGAACAGCAAGATGGAATATCAATAAGGAAAGAAAATATTTGAATGATACTCTAAATTAACTAGACCAAACAGACATATATAGAACACTTCATTGAACTGCAACAGAATACACATTCTTCTTGAGTGTGCGTGGATCATTCCCTAGGATAGACCATATCTTAGGTTACAAAACAAGTCTCAGTAAATTCAGAATATTGAAGTCATACAATGAATCTTCTCCAACCACAATGGAATGAAGCTAAAAATCAGTAACAGAGGGAGAAATGGAAAATTCACAAATATGTGGAAGCTAAGCAATGTAATTTTAAACAACCAATGGGTTAAAGAGGCAATCACAAGGGAAATTAGGAAATATCTTGAGGCCAACAAAATTGAAAACACAATACACCAAAACTTATAGGATGTATCAAAGCAGTGCTGAGAAGGGAATTTATAGTGCTAAATGCTTATATAAAAAAGAAGAAAGATTTCAAATCAGAGATCTAACCTCATACTGGAAGAATGAGAAAAAGAAGCGCAAACTAAACCCACAGCAAGCAGAAGGAAGGAAATAACAATGGTTAGAGCTGAGATAAATAAAACAGAAGATGACAACAACAACAAAAAACAATAGAATCAACAAAACCAAAAGTTGGTTCTTGAAAATACCAATAAAATTGACAAACCTTGCTTTAGTCCCTAAGCTGCTCAAACCAAAGCAAATACCATGAAATGGTTTGAATTTAACTATGGGAATTTATTCACTTACACTTAGAATCTGGGAAAATGTCCGAATCAAGGCATCATCAAAGCAATGCTTTCTTTCCGAAGACTCGCTGTTGGCAATTGTTGGTTGCTCTCTCATAGAGAATCCACATGGTGCCATCTGCTGGCCTTTCTTTTCTGGGTTTCATTGCCTTCAGCTTCTTGCTTCCATGGCTTTCTTTCTATGTGTCTGTACTCAAACCATTTATAAAGGATCCCAGAAATAGCATTAAGACCTATCCTGAAGGAGGTTGGTCACATCTTGTGATGGCTAGGCTATTGTGTCAACTCTGCCAGGTAATGGTGACCAGTTGTTTGGTCAAGCAAGCACTGGGCTAATTGTAATATAAGGGCATTTCATGGACTTTAATCATCAGTGAGTTGATTGCATAAATGGCTCTTTATATCTACAATCAACTAATGAGATTGCTGTCAGCAATGAATGACATCCCATCCAATCAATTGAAGGCCTTAAAAGGGGAAGTGATTTCAGCATTCAAGGAGAGAATTCCCATCTCTACTTTGGACAGCCAGCATCTCCTGGGGAACTTATCAAGGACCTTCATTGGAGTCCCTGGCTTGCAGCCTGCCCTACAGAATTTGGACTTGTGCATCCCCATGGGTCACATAAGACAATATTATAAAATCTCATATTATTTACAGATATCTCCTCTCAGTTCTGTTTCCCTAGAGAACCCTGACTAATACAGCTTGGTACTGGTAGTGGTCCTGAGAAACAGAATCTTTTTGTTTTCACATTTTTTTTAAACTTTGTTTTGTGCATTTAATAATTGAAAATATAAACAAAAATTAAAAAGAAAAAGAAAACAGTTGAATAAAAACATACATTTCTCAATTATATGTACTGGATACATATAATTTTTTTTTTGAATCATACAATATGTTACCCAATATATTTGGTTCATAGTAATACAATCATGCAGTATTTGTCCTTTTGTGTCTGGCTTACTTCACTCAACATAATGTCCTCCAGGTTCATCTATGTTGTCATATGCTTTACAACTTCATTTCTTCTTACAGCTGAATAATATTCCATTGTGTGAATATACCACAGTTTATCTGTTCTTCGGTTGATGGACACCTGGGTTGTTTTCAGCTTTTGGCAATCGTGAATAATGTCACTATGAACATTGGTGTGCAGATGTCGGTTCATGTCATTGCTCTCAGTTCTTCTGGGTATATACCCACTAGTGGTATTGCAGGGTCACATGGCAAGTCTATACTCAGCTTCTTTAGGAACTGCCAAACAGCCCTCCACAGTGGTTGTACCATTCTGCATTCCCACCAACAGTGAAGAAGTGTTCCTATCTCTCCACATCCTCTCTAACACTTGTAGTTCTCTTTTTAATAGTGGCCATTCTGATAAGTGTGAAATGATATCTCATTGTAGAGAAACAGAATCTTAAAAATGGGATTTCTGAATTGGTTCTGGAATTTTTACAATTGGCTCTCTACCTTGATTAGATTCAAGGGCACTGGTGACTCTGTTTCCAATAATCAAGAGGCCACTGACAGGGGGGCAGATGTGGCTCAAATGGTTGGGTGTCCATCTCCCATATGGAGGGACCTGGGTTCGAACCCCGGGACCTCC
>JAQZBX010021821.1:0-32010 GCA_029593785.1 Cabassous unicinctus
ATATATATATATATATAATAACATTTATGCAAGCAAATGCACATATATGCATATATATCTATATATCATTTTACAAATTTTGGTTTGTATTGTGAAAAATTTTATTTTTACCCACAATAAAAAAGAAATCATGGGTAAAGGGAAAAAAAAAGTACCTTATTTCAATTAACTAAGAATGGTGTATGAAGAATATAAAATGAAAAAAGAGAAGGAAGAAGAGGATTCAAAATGCAAAGACAGAGGAGTAATTAAAAAACAATGAATTTCTCAGACTTTATAAACATGTTTGAAAAAATTCAAATTCCAGAAAAAGAGATAGTTTTCAGAACTAAAGGCACAGAAAGTTTCCAATTTAGAAAATAAAAAGTAATATAGACCTGACAAAGAATCCTGAATTAGGATTGCCAATATCTGGTAAGTATGAGAAAACATGAAGTGGGGGATTATTATTACAAATGAGAATGAACTTTATATTTTTAAGAAAGATGTTTTTATTTCATTTAAATTGGAAATCAGAAAAATTTTAAAATTCAATCGTAACCTTAATCACGTGAATATTAGCCAAATACATGGAAGAAAAATCATAAATGTCAGGTATTACATTCCTGAATTCTTACTTGCCCTGTCTTAGGACACTACATAAATGAAGTAACTATGAGAGATCCACATCAAAACACAACTGTAGTGAGGAACTAGCATGAGATACAAACAGCTATCAACAGATTGTGGCAGTTTGAGATTATTTTATGAATAACAAAAAGAGAAAGATTATGTTTTTAAACTGTTCTATCCCTATAGGTGTGATAACATTTGATTACATTAAATTCAGTTAAGGGTCCTTTGATTAGATTACTTGATAAGATCACTTTAGGGCTTTTGATTGGACTATGCCAGTGAGGTATGACTCAGGTTGAAACTCCACACTTTTGCTGGGTCATATATAAATGGATATGCAAAGAAAGACAGAGGGAAAAGGAAGCTGTTATATTTGATCCTGGCATATGAGAGAGAACTGAAAGATCACTTAAGCACAAAGCCTCAAGGGGCAGGAACCATGAAGCAACTCAAGAGGAGACAAGTACTGCTGTATGATTGTATCTTACAGCTGAACTTGTCAAGAAAGTAGAACAGCTGAAACTGATATAGAAGTCTTGGAAAGAAACAAGTCCTATGACTGGCAAACCTCAGCAGAGATCAGTGGCCATATTGCTTCAACACATAGCAGCTGACATTGGTAAGAAAGCATCTCTGATGGTGCTTAAGTGTGGACCTTTCATGGTCTTGGAATTTTAAGCTTTTATGCTGTATTAGTCAGCCAAAGGGGTGCTGAAACAAAGTACCAGAAATCTGTTGGGTTTTATAAAGGATATTTATTGTGGTAAAAGCTTACAGTTACAAGGCCCTAAAGAGTCAAACTGTATGTACCATAAGAGGTACTTTATCACTCAAAGTCATTTGCCACATGTTGAAACAAGATGGCTGCCAATATGTGTGATGGTTCAGCCTTTGTCTTTCCTCTTAAGGCTCTATGGGTCCAGGTTCTTCTGATTGCAGCTATAGGTTGGAAGACTTATTTCTTTTCAAGCTCAGCTTCTGTGTTCTCTCCACAAGGTTAGCTGTTAACTGTCAGGTGAATGGCTCATCTTTCTTCCTGGGGCTGCAGGATCAAAGCTGAAAAGCTCTCTCCTCCTCCATGTCTATGGAGCTCTCTCTATTCATCTGTGTGTCTTCTTGATTCAGTGTCAATTTATATCACCCACAATAGGGGTGGGGACTTAAACTTAGTCACCCTAATGACATGACCAAATCAAGCCCTCATCTCAACATAATTTAATCAAAGGCATCTCAGCTCAATCTAATACAATCAAAGGGTATCACATCCAGAAGAACAGACCAGTTTACAAACATAAACTCTCTTTTTGAAATTCATAAATAATTTCAAACTGCAACATACCCCAAATAAATCCCCTTTATAATAGCAAACCCATTCTGGTATTTTGCATCGGCAACCTTTTGGCAAACTAATACACCATCCAAATTAGCAAAGTTTCAGATGAAGCTGTGGGTACAAGACTGCTGGAAAAAGAGAAATGGTAGAATAGACTATTTCATGAAATTAGACATTTTAAAAATAAATTAATATATATGGGGAAGTGGATGAGGCTCAAGCAATTGGGCTCCCATCTACCATATGGGAGGCCCAGGGTTCAATTCCTGGGGCCTCCTGGAGAAGGCAAGCTGGCCTGCACCATGGAGAGCTGACAGCCCATGCTGCAGAGAGCTGGTGGCCCACACTGCAGAGAGTTGGTGCAGGAAGATGACGCAACAATGCAAGATGCAGTGGAGAGACAGTGAGAACCACAGCAGACTGGGGAGATGAGATGGCTTGGGCAACTGAGTGCTGCTCTCCCACACCAGAGGTCCTAGGATCAGTTCCCATTGCCTCCTAAAAAAGATTCTGGGGACTCTAGTAAAAAAAATTGTATATGTAAAAGTTCTACAAGAATTTCAGAGAGTTAAAATAAAGCATAAATATATGATAGATATATATCATTACCAAGTTATGTTTATCTACAAATACTTGAGGTTCAACATTAGAAAAATGAAAATATTAATTCATGACAAGAAATTTTAAGGGAGAAAGGATTATGCCTTATTTTCAGAAATGAATTCTATTGCTAAAATATTAATTCAAGATAAAAATTATTATGAAATATTTAGAAAGGAATATCCTGACTATGAGAAAAAGTAACTATTAAAAGGAAATTTTCTTAGATAAAGCATCACATAATTTAAAATATGTATGATAGAAGCATCCCTTCACAGTGAACCAGACAAATAAGTCCACTCTCACCAAGCACTTTAGGAAGCATAGTGGAGTAAGAAAAGGAAAATAAAACACATATGACTGGAAATCAGGAAATAACACTATCATTAGCAACACATATAATTTTGATTATGTAAAAAAAAAACAAAAAAAAAACAGCCTATGTGAATATACTAAGAATCTTATTTGAATCATGTTTGAGAAGGCTATTGGATTCTACAGGCCAATAAAGACATATGAAATATATATAATAGAAAAATATAGAAAATGAATATTAAAAAAAAAACAATTCACAATAGAATGAAATATAAAGTAACAGAGATTTGCCAGATCTTGTGGAAAAAGTAAATGTTTTATTGAGGGCTCATGAGTAACTGAATTAATGGAGAGATAGACCATATATATGGAAGAGTCAATATTATGACAATGTCAATTATATTCATTGGTTGAATGACACCTGAAGAAAAATCCCTACAGATTTTCTACTGTAGAAATTGACAAGTTTGCCCTAAAATTCACATTAAATTCAAATAGCATAAACACTCTTAAGGAATAAAAATTTAAAAGGATTTCCTAAACAGTTATCAAGTCTATTTATAACATAATAATAAGTAAACATTGTGGCAATAAGGCAAAAATGACAAGTACAGATGCAACAGAATAGAGGGTATGGATATGAACACTCAGATAACAAATGCAGCAAGGAACTGTATTGGGAAGAACATTTCTCTTAACCTACTCAAAACCAACTCTAAGTTGATTACATAATGAAATGAGGAAATCACTATTAAAATAATTTTGAAGATATTTTCAGAAATTTGAGGAAATGTTTTATAAAGAAGGAAGAGGAGGAAAAGAAGCCAGAGAAGAGCATAAGGAAGAAGAGTAAATGGATTAAGAGGAAAAGATTCAAAAATATGCACCATGGAAACAAAGATTTTTTTTTCAAGAACCAACAAAAGGTCACAGAAATTGATATAAATCACTTAAAAACATGTTTAACTTTTCAGGCTTTGATAGGAATTTTTAAGGAAAGGAAGCACAGATATCTTGCTTGACACATGACAGTATATTATGCATCATTGATATGAGTAAAATAAACAGTGTATACACCTGGTACTACCAGTTATTCAGCATTTTGGAAAAAATATATCTGGGTTCAACAATTATTGGTGATGATGTGGAACAAAGATACGTGGAGATATTATTTTTGTGTGTGTGTAAATTGCTACAGCTTCTTTGGAAAACCATTTGATATTTTATTAGCAAACTAAGATTATTTTACATTACAGTAAGAAGAAAAACTGATGAGAGCAACCAAGATTTCTTACTTATGACACATGTCCATTTTGTGTTGGCTATGATTTTCATCCACAGTTAGTGCCCACATTCTCTGCCCAAGATATTGGAGCAGCCTGCACATGGGATGTTACTTGTTCTCATGGCAGAAGGATAAGATGTTATGAAGAAGTTCTCATATGTTGGCTCTCAAACCTGCAATCAGAGAGAGAAACATGATAAACTCTACTAGCCCTTGATGTTTACATTTAGACTATTTTTTATAATTACTAAATGAATTCTAAATGTGATTTGGATTATACTAGGTTCTATCATATGCAATTAACAATATACATTTAGAGTACCCTGATGACTATTGAATAAATTTAGAATGTTAAGGTTTCTTCAACAAAGTAATCTAATGTTCATTAATATTTATTCATTTCCTTGAAGTTACTGTTAAAAACTTGAATTGAAATTGGGCATGTCTCCTGAATATTTTTGGTTTGAATTACATAAATATTGATTATCTAAAAGGTGCAAATTTCCATCATACAAAACAATCATATAAATGTCTATCACTTATATACATCTCCTTAGTTGAAAACCAACTTTTAAGGCAAAGACATCATTTGATATTTATTCCTCCTAAAACCAAAATCTATCTATTAATGAAATACTAGCCAATATTTAATGAATATATAGTATCCTTCCAATAATCATTTCCCTACAGCATTGTCTATTCTGTTTTCTTTTTAGAACATATATATCCAATTACAAAAAATCCATACCAAAAATTCAACCGCTTCCATGTGCTTTCCTTGAAGGATATCAAGTCAAGAACAAAATATATATATTTCAAATATTGATTATCATTTCCCCAAATGTAAGTGACATTAAATTCATTTGCATATATGTGGTATGAGTTCAGAAATAAACAAAGAAATCAATGCAACACAATGAAATACACAGCTACAGAAAGACTCATTTAGGAGAACAATATATGATAAAGGTATTGACTGGTAGTCTATGTATCTTCAGTTAACGGTGATTGGGCAGCTGGATATTCTTTGACAATTAAAGAAATTTCACTCCTGTCTTTCACTCTGCACAAATGATGTAGTATAAGGACAACACATGAAAATCAAATCTATAATGGCTTAGATACTAACACTGGATAATATCTTCAGGATACCAGTCTAGGTAAGTATCTATCATATAAGAAGTAAAACACAAACTACAATGGAAAATAATGATTATATTTGAACTGAGAATGTGTGTTCCTCCAAGGATTTAGCAAAGCTCAAAATTTTATGTAACAAACTGGGGGAATGTACATGTCATAAAAAAATTCAGACAGGAATATCCCGGAAGAGAATTCCAGATTTACTTTAAAGTATATTAAAACTTAAAAATACATATGCATACTCAAACTAATCATGAATTCTAATGAATCCCCTATATTTTTTATGTAATCTAAAGCTCCTTTAAAAATAAAAAATAAAATAAAAAAATAAAAAAAGATATAGAAAATGTGAACAGAACTATAAAGGTAAAAAGATTGAATCATAAGTCAAAACCATGATTACAGACCAGGTTATGGAGACATCAATAAAAAAGCCACATTAGGGTCCTCCAAAAGCCTGATCTCCCACAGAAACACTGGAAGTATGAGTAAAACCTGCTATAATCAACTTTAATGAAAATCAGGAAAATACTCAAAGATTTAAATCAACCAAGCAAAGAATCAAACAAAAAAGGTCACTAACAGTTGCCCAGAGAAGCTGAGGGTGCACTCTCTCTCCTCCTGCCCTCTCAGGGTAGGGACGGAATCAGAGATGTGTCCAACAGTCTAGTCCCTGCAGGCAGAAAGCTGCTGCAGTTGCCTGGAGAGGCCGAGGGTCACTGTCCCTTCTGCCTTGACAAGGGCAGGGATGGAACCAAAGGAGTACCTATCTAAAGGAGCTGCTTTGGAGATATATAGAATAAGAAGGTGCTCCAAATCATCTAGGAGGGTACTGGAAAGATAAGGAAGCCAAAGGAAAACTGTGCGTTCTTCACCCCGTGGCTGGAAAGAGCACATATACCCCACCCTCAGGACAAATAGCCTAGGTGGAGCCCCTGGCTTGCTGCTCCAAATGGAGTGTGAGGGAACATTACCTTGAGGAACATCGGTCTGGGAGGGTGGAGAGTGACTTCTTTGTGGTGAATTTGGTCAGCTGAGATGGCTTGGAATCTCAGAAGGGAACCGGATCTGGTAGGGAGAGGATAGAAGGATCTCCTCAGGCAGGTTGTCATGCCTAGCTACTCACGTAAAGAGGGGAATTAGATTAGAGAGGGGGTGGGGACAGACAGGCATCTATTAAGCAGGGATCTGGCAAACTACTAGGAATCTAACCTACCTGAGGGAAAGGGGGCAGATAGCTTTATGAAAGCCTGAGTAACCTAGGGAGACAGCTTAACTTAGTGTAGTAATACCTGACTATCATATACAAGTCCCTGGTTTGAATCCAGGCTCTTCTTAGAGAAGTGACCCACCCAGTTATCACATCCACCATATAGACATTCTTTTTCTATTAGCTTTTCTTGGATCTCTTATTTAAAAAACAAAAATAGTTCCTTTTTTCCCCCCTTATATTATTTGCTAAAACCTGGTTCAAAACCTGCAGAGGGAAGGCTGCAGCATGACTGACTGATGAACACCAGCAGCAAGAGATTCTCCTGAGGGGCCTAAGAGGGAAGTCTGCTCTTCCTTTTTCCTCTCTCTTTTTTTAATTAATTGTTACTGTCTTGTTTCTTGTTGTTGTCTTTCTCCTTTCTTTGTTTCTCTTTACATTCTTTTACAGAATTTTTCTACCTACGCTATTGCTTTTCTTCCCTTCATTTTTCTATCTTCCATTTTCCATTGTTCTTACATTCCACTGCTTTTTGTTTGGGCCTCAATTTTTCCTGTTTTTATTTCTCTCTCTTTGTCTCTCTTTTTGTGTTTTCTTTCTTTGTTTACTCTTTTTTCTGTTTCTTTTTACTTTTTTCTTTTCCTCTCTTCTCATCTCTAGCCTTTTAATTAATTTTATATATTTTTCTCTATTTTGTATCTTATTTCATTGTTTCTATTTGACTTTTTAATTCTTATTCCACTGTACTTCTTACTCATGTTCATTATTTATTTTCTTAGTTCTTGTATGGTTCCATTTCTACCTTTTACTATTATTATTACTATTATTCTTTTACTCTTATCTCATTCCTTTTCTCTGGTCCTAATTTTTTTTCCCCAAGGGAACATAGACAACAGTAAGGAAAAAGAATAAGAAGAATGAAGTGTTCAAGTAACACCTTACACACATGAAAAACAACAACAAAATAAAACCCAGAGCAGAAAGAAAAGCTAATCAACCAAATAAACCCATCAAGAAAAACATGCCTAGACACCAACAAAAAATTACAGGCCATACTAAGAAACAGGAAGACATGGCCCAGGGGAAAAAAAAATCAGGAGAAGATGCAGAACATGGAACAACTAATCAGAAATGTCCAAACAAATATCATGAATCAACTTAATGAACTGAAAGAAGAGTTTAAGGATATTAAGAAGACACTGGGAGAACATACCAAAGAAATTATAAACATACATAAAAAGATAACAGATATGATGGTGATGAATGGCACAATACAAAAATAAAAAATGTACTAGAAACACATAACAGTAGATTTGAAGAGGCAGAGGAAGGAATCAACAATGTGGAAGACAGTACAGCTGAAATCACACAGACAGTAGAACAGATATATGAAAAGATAGAAAAAAATCCAGCAGAGACTTAGGGATCCAAATGACGACAGGAAACACACAAACATACGCATTATAGGAATCCCAGAGGGAGGAGAGAAGGGAAATGGGACAGAAGAAGTGCTGAAGGAAATAATAGCTGAAAATTTCCCAACTCTATTGAGGGACATGGACAGACATGTCCAGGAAGCATAGCACACCCCAAACAGTATAAATATGAACAGGCCTACTCCAAGACATATTCTTGTCAAATTGTCCAATTCTCATGACAAGGAGAGAATACTGACAGCAGCAAGAGAAAACAGATCCATCACACACAAGGGAAGCTTGATAAGATTAAATGCTGATTTCTCATCTGAAACCATGTAGGCAAGAAGGCACTGGTATGACATAGGTGCTAAAAGAAAAAAAAAATTCCAGCCAAGAATTTTCCATCCAACAAAGCTGGCTTTCAAAATGAGGATGAGTTCAAAATATTCACAAATAAACAGAAATTAAGAGAGTCTGTCCATAAGAAACCTGCCCTTCAAGAAATAATAAAGGGAGTTCTGCTGATTGAAATGAAAATATAAGAGAGGCATAAAGTTGGAGGAGAGTGTAAAAACAACAAAAATATAAAAAGAGAAATAAAAACAAAATATGGCATACATAAATCTAGATAGAATATGGCTAATGTAAATAATTCCTTCACAGTAATTACATTCAATGTTAATGGATTAAACTCTCCATTCAAGAGACACAGATTGGCAGAATGGATAAGGAAATATGACCCATCTATATTCTGTCTACAAGAAAACCACCTTAGACCCAGCGATGCAAGGAGACAAAGCAAATGGTTGGAAAACAATTTTACAATAAACAACAATAAACAGAAAATGGTGGGAGAAGCTATAATTATAGGACAAAATAGACTTTAAATGAAAAACTAATGTAAGAGACAAGAGCACTATATATTAGTAAAAGGGGCAATCTGTCAATAAGAAAGAACAATTGTAAACATTTATGCACCTAACCAGGGTGCATCAAAATACATGAGGCAAACTTTGAAAAAACTATGTGGAGAAATAGGTACCTCTACATTTATACTGGGAGACTTTAATACACAGAACTTCTTGACAGAAAATCAATAAAGTAACACAGACCTTGAATAATATATTAGAGGTTCAGGACCCAAGAGACATGTACAGAACATTACAAACATATACAGCAGGATATACATTCTGCTCAATTGCACATGGATCATTCTCCAGGACAGACAACAAGCCAGGCCACAGAACAATTCTCAATGAATTCAGAAAAGCTGAAATTATACAAAGTAATTTCTCTTACCACAATGGAATGAAACTGTAAATCAGTAAGGGGCAGAGAACCAGATTAGGCACAAAGATAAGGAAGTCAAACAACACACTATTAGAAAAACAGTGGGTCAAGGGAGAAATCGCAAAACAAATAAGTAACTACCTTGAAATGAATGAAAATGACAACACAACATATCAAAACATATGGGATGCAGCAAAAGCAATACTGTGAGGGAAATTTATAGTGATAAATGCCTATATTAAAAAAGAACATAAAGCTAAAATCAAAGAACTAACTGTACACCTGAAGGAATTAGAAAAAAGAACAACAAACTAACCCCAAAACAAATAAAAAGAATGAAATAACAAAGATAAGAGTAGAGCCAAAAGAAATTGAAAATAAGAAAGCACTAGAAAAAATAAAACCAAAAGCTGGTTCTTTGAGAAGATTAATAAAATTAACAAATCCTTAGCTACTCTAATGAAGAAAAAAAGAAAGAAGATTCAAATACATAAAATATGAAACTAGGAAGGAGATATCACCACAAACCACACTGTAATGAAAAGTATCATAAGAGGATATTTTGAAAAATTGTATACCAATTAGATGGATAATTTAGAGGAAATGGAAAAATTCCTAGAAACACACAAGCAACCTTCATTGATGAAAGAAGAAATCGATGAACTTAACAGACCATTCACAAGTTATGAGATAGAATTAGTCATCAAAAACCTCCTACTAAGAAGAGCCCATTACCAATCAGCTTCACAGGTAAATTCTACCAAGCATTCTGGAAAGAACTAAGTCCAATCCTGCTCAAACTCTTCCAAAAAACAGAATTGTAGGGAACATTGCCCAATTCATTCTATGATGCCAGCATCATATTAATATCAAAGACAAAAATGCCACAAGAAAAGAAAACCATAGACCAAACTCTCGAATGAATCTAGAAGCTAAAATCCTCAAAAAAATACTTGCCAATCGTATTCAATGACACATCAAATGAATTATACACCATGACCTAGTGGGTTTCATCCCTGATATGCAAGGAGTTTCAACATAAGATAGTCAATCAATGTAATACACCACATAAACAGATAGACATATGATCATCTCTATAAATGCAGAAAAAACATTCAACAAAATACAGTAACTTTTCTTAATAAAAACACTTCAAAAGGTAGGTATAGAACAAAACATCCTCAACATGATAAAGGGTATATAGGAAATACCCACAGCTAACATCATATTCAATGATGAAATCCTAAAAGCTTTCCTTCTAAGATTGGAAACAAGACAAGGATGCCCACTTTCACTACTTCTATTTAACATTGTGTTAGAAGTTCTTGCTTGAGCACATTGGCAAGAAAAAGATATAAATAGCATCTAAATTGGAAAGGAAGAAGTGAAAATTTCACTTTTTGCAGATGACATGATCCTCTACCTCGAAATCCCTGAGAAATTTGCAACAAAGCTTCTAGAGCTTATAAATGAGTTCGGTAAATTTGCAGGTTATTAGATCAATGTGCAAAAATCAGTAGCATTTCTATACAAAAATAATGAGAAAACTGAGGAGGAAATCAATAAAAAATCCCAGTTACAATAGCATCTAAACGAATTAAATACATAGTGATAAGTTTAACTAAAGATGTAAATGACTTGTATGCAAAAAACTACACAACTCTGAAAAGGAAATCAGAGGAGAGCTAAGTAAATGGAAGCATGTTCCCTGTTCATGGAAAGGAAGACTAAATATCATTAAGGTGTCTATCCTACCCAAACTGATTTACAGACTTAATGTAATCCCAATAAAAACTGCCAAAGCTTTATTTACTGATTTGGAGGAGCTAACTGAAATTTATTTGGAAGGGCAAGAGCCCCAAATAACAAAGACATATTTAAAAACAAAAATGAAATTGGGGTAATCACACTTCCTGACTTTACAAAGCTGCAGTGGTCAAAACCACTGGCACAAGGATAGACATAATGACCAATGGAACCGATTTAAGAGTTCTGATATTCATCCTCACGTATACAGTCAGCTGATATCTGAAAAGGCCACCAAGCCCACTCAACTGGGAAAGAACGGCCTCTTCAACAAATGGTGCTTGGCGAACTGGATATATATATCTAAAATAATAATAGGGAACACCATCTCACACCTTAGACAAAAATTAACTCCAGATGGATCAAAGATCTAAATATAACAGCCAAGACAACAAAGATCTTGAAAGATAATATAGGGAAGCATCTGCAGGATCTTGATTATGAAATAGTTTCATGAACTTTACACTGAAAGCACAAGCAACAGAAGTAAAAATAGATGAATGTGACCCCCTCAAAATTAAAAACTTTTCCACTTCAAAGGAGTTTGTCAAGAAAGGGAAAAGGCAGCCTACTCAATGGGAGAAAATATTTGGTAAACATATATTTGTTAGGGGCCTAATTTCCAGCATATATAAAAAAATCCTACACCTTGAAACTAAAAAGACAAGTGTATTAGTCAGCCAAAGGGGTGCTGATGCAAAATACCAGAAATCTGCTGGTCTTTATAAAGGGTATTTATTTGGCATAGAAGCTTACAGTTACCAGGCCATAAAGCATAAGTTTCTTCCTTCACCAAAGTCTGTTGCCATGTTTTGGAGCAAAACAGCTGCCAACATTTGCCAGGGTTCAGGCTTCTTGGGTTCTTCTCTTTGCAGGGCTCCATATCTCTCCGGGCTCAGCTCCTCTGTTTCCTCCACAAGGTCACCTGTAGGCTATGAGGCTCTCTAGGCTTTACCTCTCTCCACAAAGCCAGCTGTGACCTGTCAGGCGAAGAGCTCATATCTTTCCAGAGCCTTCTCTCCTTCCTCACGACCAAGCTCCTCTGTATGTTTCTTCCTGGGGCACCATCTCAAGACTCCACATCAGAACTCCAACTCAAAATCCTTCAACACTGTCCTTTGCCATTTCTTTTATCTTTTAGACCCCATCCACCAAGGGGCGGGCCTACCCTTATGCCCTGGGGGTGAAGATATTCTTGCTGAAAAACTTGATGTGAGAATTACACAGGTATGGCTAATCAGGTTGTCTTTCCACTTTTGAGGCAAGAGCTTTTATGGCTAACAAATGCCCTGTCATTTAACCCAGTTGTTTTGGTCTCCTTCATCCAGTCTAAGGAAGGAAGTTCATCTTGAAGAGATTTATTATAGCATAAAATATTCCCCACCTACACTAAAGGTTTGGGAATCCAGGTATAACTAGAAGAAGCCTAGTGTCTCAATGTTTAGTCATCTCTTCTCTGGTGCTCATGGAGTCCCACAAGGGTGAGACACATGAGTATAATGTAATATCCAGGTTGGAATTGGGAGGCTTTCTGTAATACTATAGTAGCCCAGACTGCAAAACAACCCCAGGGAGTGTGCTCCTGTTGAAAATAAAGAACAACAGCAGTTAGGTGTGACTAGGACTCATAATGCCTAGTGTAATCCACAGGTTGGCTGGTCCTACACACCCTCTAAATTCAGTAATTCCTTTTGCTAGAGTGCAGTGTTTAATGTCTAATTATTTTCAGTTAGATGAGAGTACTAGTTAGTAAATTAGCTTTTTGGTGGCTTTTGTGTGGTTATTGTTTGAGTCTTCTACTTTAAAGTTTTATTGCCCATTTGTTTTTGGGTTATGGGAAGCATTAAAGATCTACCTTATACCATGGGAATATGCTCATTTTTTGATAGTTTGCACTGTAAATTAGCTGTCATGGTTTGATTGGAATCCGGTTGTGTATCTGAACACAAGGCACAGGCATTTCTCTAAGGCTGTAACACTGGTACTAGTTTCCAGATGGTGAACTGGACTTGTCTTATATCTGGAGTATGTAAATACAACATGAAGATACTAATTGAAGCTCTGTCTAGGGACATTGGTTTTATGTGGATGAACAGCAAATACCATTTGGGGACTGAGCCCAAACTGATGTGTTCCAGTCTACCATGTTGTATGATTTGTTAGTTGGCAAGAGTCACTCAATTTTGTTGACTCTTTGGGTTTTAATTCCTCTGTATAGTGGAGTGATTTTTTAAAATAAACTTTTATTAAAGTATATCATTCATACATGAATATTCATAAACATAAATTTATAATAAATTTTGTGAATTTAATAAACAAATATACATTATTAACTGCATGAATTTAGACAGTATATTGAGTTCATAATATCATAGCACAATCATATATATATGCTCAACTGATAAATGACAAGGCCACATATCCTACCCAACTAGGACAGAAAGGATGGCCTCTTCAACAAATGGTGGTGAAGTTGTGAAGCATATGACAACATGGATGAATCTGGAGGGCATTATATTGAGTGAAGCCAGTCAGACACAAAAGAACAAATACTGTATGATTTCTGTCTCAGTGGTTAAGCATTGTTTTCCCATGTCCAAAGCCCCAGGTAAAATCTCCAGCCCTGGCAACTCAAAAAAAGGAAACAAACACGGTATATAACCATACAAGGCTTGTATACATCTCCCCACCACCAACACCTTGCATTGTTGTGAAACATTTTTTACAAACTATGCAAGAATATTGTCAAAATATTATTACTGAAAGGAGGGACAAGATGGCAGCAGAGTAAGGAGCTTCAAGAATCAGCTTATTGTATAGGGCAGTAAGTAATCATCCAGAGCTATCTAAAGCACCTGTTTCAGGGGCCCAGGAGAACAGAAGAGCATCCCGGAATACACTTGAAAGAATGGAAGAAGGAGACTGCCCATCTACAGTGACAATTCATGAGTAGAGCATTCTACACCATGGAGACAAGTGCTCATACTTCACTGGCAGTGCAAGTGGCCTTGGGAGCTTTTCTGTGGCTGGACTTGGAAGCTCCATTTCCCAAAAGTGGATAGGAAGAGACAGTTTGGCACTGGCTTCAGCTACTGATTAGTAAATTCAACTGGCTAAAGTATAGTCCTAAGAATAGCTAAAGTTTGAACCTGTCCAAGTTAGAAAGAGGCCAGTGGCTGCCATTTTAACTCCCTTCCATGGGGGGAAGCAGGGCTGACTGAAAATTACAGTGATGGTAGGGTTTTGTTTCTTTCCTCCCAGATCAGATTGAAGACAGAGCTTAAGCTCCAGCATCACACCTGCCAGGGAGGAAGCAGGGAATCCTGCACCAGCAACTGCAGGTGCTTTCACCCAGCACAGAATGAATAGACAGACACCTGGAACTCTAACCCCACTGATGAGTGTGGTGTGAGGGGAGCTGTGTTTCCTCAGCCTCTCTGGGCAGCTGTGGGAGATTTTGGTCAACAATGACTGGTTTGTTGAGCACCTCTAGCTCCAACTCTGGGCCCTCACCCATAGGAATGGAGGAGGCTAGTGTTTGTTCAGCCTCCCTGGGCAACTGTGTGTGCTTTCAACCTGTATAGAATGGATACTTGAACACATTTATCTCTATCCCTGGCCCCCAATAGGACAGAATGGAAGCTGTGATTCTTCAGTCTATCTGGGGAAATGCTGGTGTTTTTGGCCCACAAGGAATGGTTTGTTGAGCACCTGGGGCTCCATCCCTGCCCCCATAAGATATGAGGGGCTGGTGTTCCCTCTGCCTTTCTGCACAACTACGGGTATTTTCAGCCTGCACAGACTGCCTTATTGAGTACGTGTGGTTCCATCCCCACCACTTAAAGGTAGAATGGACAGTAATTACTCAGCTTCTTAGGGCAACTGCGGTGCTTTTGGCCTTCATGGAGTGTATTTTTGGGCACTCTAGAGTGTCTATCTCCACCCCTGGCAGTGGAGGATGGAGCCAGTGCTATGTCAGTCTACCTCAGCATCTGCAGTCATTTTTCACCTGCATGTTTAGAATGCTGTCTACCCCTGCAGCTCCATCACCAGCACAGGCAGGGGAGGAAGGGGCAAGCAGTTGCATCAGTCTCTCTAGGCAAACACAGATGGTTGGCTTGGATTACTGCACTTCACTGTGGCTCTGTCTCTACTCTTGGCAGAGGAGAAATGTGGGAGAAGCTTTGTCTGTCCCTTCAACAATATGGGCAGCTTCAGCCTCCACAGCTTACAGTATGAACTATATTCTCATCTCTTACTATACAACCAACAAGCCAGGGAAAAAGAGCAAGAGAGCCCTGAACTAAAGACAGACCTGCACCCAGAATAAATATATTTAATAAGCCAGAGGTAAGACACCAAGAAAAATATTATAATACATACAAAGAAACAAGAAGATATGGCCTAAAGGAATAAAATAAGCCTCTACATGACATAAATAAGTTGAGACAACTAATTATAGATTTTTGAACAAATCTCCTTAATAATTTTCATGAGATGACTACAGAGATTAAGGGTATTAAGAAGACACTGGGTGAGCACAAAGAAGAATTTGAAAGCTTACATAGAAAAATAAAAGATTTTATGAGAATGAAAATCACAATAAATGATACTAAAAATAGACTGGAGGCATATAATAGCAGATTTGGGAAGGCAGAAGACAAGATCAGTGAGCTTGAAGACACGGCCTCTGAAAACAGACATGTAAATGAATAGATAAAGAAATGAATGAAAAAATATTGAACAGAGACTCAGGAAACTAAATGACAGCAAAAGTTGTGCAAATTTACATGAAATGGATGTCCCAGAGGATAAGAGAAAGGAAAAGGGACAGAAGAACTATTTGAGGAAATAAAGGTTGAAATTTTCCCAATCCTATTGAAGGACATAAATATCCATGTCTACAATGCACAATATACTCTCATTTGAATAAATCTGAATAGACTTATTTTAAGACATAAACAAATCAGAATGTCAAAAGCCAAAGACAGAATTCTGAGAGCAGCAAGTGAAAAGCAAGGCATCATGTCACATCTAAGGACTCACCTTAGATGATATCAATATCATCTAAAAATATCAAAGATATCAATATATTGAAAATGAAAAGCTGGAAAAAGATGTTTTATGCTTGCAGTAAACAAACAAACAAACAGAAACCTGGAGTAGCTACACATATATCAGATGAAATAAGCCTTAAAGCAAAATTATTATCATAGACAAGGAAGAACAATACATATTAATAAATGGCAATATACCAGGAAGAAATAGCAATCACAAATGTATATGCAATTAACCAGGATGTCCCCAAAATACATGAGGCAAACACTGGCAAAATTGAGGGGAGAAGTAGATGTGTCCACAATAATAGTTGGAGACTTCAAAACAGCACTGTCAGCACTGGACAGAACATCTGGGCATATCAATAAAGAAAGAGAAAGCTTGAATAATATGATAAATGGACTAAACCTAACAGAACACTGCATACCAAAACAACAGGATACACATTCTTCTGTAGTGTTCATAGATCTTACTTTAATATAAACCACTTGTTTAGTTACAAAGAAGATCTCAATAAATTTAACAGAATGAAATTATACAAAGGACTTACTCTTATTATAATGGAATAAAGTTGGAAATCCACAACAGGCAGAAAAAGGGAAAATTCACAAATATATGGAGATAAAACAACACACTTAAAAAATCGGTCGGTCAAAGAAGAAATTGTGAGAGAAATCAGTAAATATCTCAAGATGAATGAAAATTAGAACACAACTTATTAAAACCTAGGGGATGTAGCAAAGGCAGTGTTGAGAGGGAAAGTTATAAGATGTTTACGTTTTAAAAAGAGGAAAGAGCTAAAATCTATGATGAACTACATAACAGGAGGAACTAGAAAAAGAATAGCAAACTGTTCCCAAAACAAGCAGAGGGAATGAAATAACACAGATCAGAGAAGAAAAAAATGAAAATGAGAATAAATGAAAAACAATAGAGAGAATTAAAAAAAACAAAAGTTCATTCTATGAGAAGATTAATGAAATTGACAAAATGTTAGCAAAACTGTCAATGATAAAAAGAGAGAAGATATAAATAAATAAAATTTTAAAAATGAAAGCAGAGACATTACTACTCTCCCCAC
This sequence comes from Cabassous unicinctus, assembly GCA_029593785.1. Taxonomy (NCBI): domain Eukaryota; kingdom Metazoa; phylum Chordata; class Mammalia; order Cingulata; family Chlamyphoridae; genus Cabassous; species Cabassous unicinctus. The sequence goes on from JAQZBX010021821.1 coordinate 17,155, forward strand.
AGGAAAAAAAAAAAAGAGATTGTAAAAGGATATTATGAACAACTGTATGCCAACAAACTAGACAATTTAAATGAAATGGAAAAATTCCTAGAAACATATTAACAACCTACACTGAACCTAGGAAACATAGAAGATCTAACCAAACCAATCACGAATAGATTGAAATAGTCATCAAATAACTTCCCAAATGAAATGCCCAGAACCAGATGGTTTCAAAAGTGAGTTCTATAGAGCATTCAAAGAAGATTTAATATCAATCTTATTGAAACTTTTCCAAAAATTGAGCAAGAACAATGCTACTAAACTCACTTATGAAGCCAATATCACTGTAATACCAAAGCCAGATAAAGATATTGTGAAAACTGAAAATTGCAGACACATTTCTCTTATGAATATAACTGCAAAAAGCCCTCAATAAAATAATTGTTAATTGAGTCCAACAACACATTAAAAGAATTATTCATCATGATCAAGTGGTTTTTATATAAGGCATGCAAGTGGAGTTCAACACAAGAAAATGAATCAGCATAATACACCACATTAATGAATCAAAGTAAAACCACATAAGCCAATTGATTGACGCAGAGGAGATATTTGAAGAAATGAAAGCTTTCCCACGCTACTGGCATTAAGACAGACACATAGACCAATGGAAATGAATTGATAGTTCAGAAACAGGCCCACACATATATGATCAAATATTTTTTCATTGTTTTTTTGCTTTTTATTTATTTTATTTTTTAAAGGATACTTAGATTACATAAATGCTACACAAAAACTAAGGATTTCCATATGCCCCACTGCCCACATCTCCCACACACTTCCACCAAAACAACATCCTTCATTAGTGTGGCACATTCTTTGCAATTGATAACTGCATGATCAAATAATTTTTGACAAGGCTATTAAACCCACCCAGTTGGGGAAGAACAGTCTATTCAATAAATGGGTCAAGACCTATTGGTAGGTGGTTATTTTTAAATCTTACACTGAAAACACAAGCAACAAAAGAAAATATTGATAAATGGGATTTCATCAAACTTAAACACTTTCGTGATTCAAATGACTTACTCAAGAAGCTGAAAAGGCAGCCCATTCAATGGGAGAAAATATTTGGAAACCACATATCTGATAAGGGTTTGATTTCCATTCAAAATAAAGAGATCATACAACTCAACAATAAAAGAGGAACCAATTGAATTAAAAAATGTTCAAAAGAGTTAAATAGACATTTCTTCAAAGAGGAAATACAAATGGTTAAAATGTACATGGAAAAATGTTCAAAATCACTAGCTATTATGAAATTGCAAATCAAAATGACAATGAGATATCTCACTACACATAGAATGTCTATTATTATAAAAACAGAAAAAAATAACTGCTGGAGAGGATGGAGTGAAATAGGAGCACTCATTCATTGTTGGTGGGAATGTAAAATGGTGCAGCTACTGTGGATGGCAATTTGGTGTTTTCTCAGGAAGTTAAATATAAAACTGCCATATCATTCAGCAATATCTCTACTAGGAATATATCCAGAAGAATTTAAAATTTTGACACAATCAGGCATTAAGACACCAATGTTCATAGAGGTATTATTTACAAATGCCAAAAGATATAATCGAGTCAAGTGCACATCAACTGATGAATAGGTGAACAAAATGTGGTATATACATATGATGAAATACTATGCTGCTGTAAGAAGAAATGAAACTGGGACACATATGATAACATCAATGATCATTGAAGACATTTTGTTAAGTTAATAAGCCAGACACTAAAGGACAAATATTGCATGGTCTCACAAATATGAACCAAATATGAGTAATAAATGCATGGAATTAAAACCTAGAGTATAGGAGGGGTGCTGAGAAAGGGTAATGATGCTTAATGTATGTAGAAGTTTTAATTAACTTCACTGTAAAAGTGTGGAAATGGATATAGTTGATGGTATCACATCATAGTTTGTAGAACTACCACAGCTGGTTTATGAATGGGATTGTGGCTGAAAAGGGTAGTCTAAGGATGTAAACGTCAATTGAAAGAGAATAATATAGGAACTGAATAACAGTCTTAATAGGATAAATTAAATGAGAATTGTGTTTAATAGTTCAAATTTGTATAATAGTACAAATATTAGATTTTCCTTCTATGGTCTAGATCAAAAGTACATCACTATTACAAGGTGGTAAGAATGTAGCAAAGCATGGGAAAATACAATTAATGTTACCTATGGACTACAGTTAACAGCAAGACTGTAATGTACTTACATCAATGCCAAAGTTATACTGTTAATAATTGGGGTGTATGGAAGATATATACCAAATGTATACTATAGACCATAGTTAGTGGTAATAGACTGATGATATCATCTCATAATTTGTAATAGTTGTTCCACAACAATTTAATGTGTTGGTAGAGGGGTGTTGCATGGGAATTCCACACATGTGCATGATAGTTTTGTAAGGTCACAACCGCTCTAATAAAATATGTACTGAAAAATATTATTAATAACTATAGCACATGTCTTACATTTGTTGTATTTTCTCCCAACTGACCCAATTGTTAATTCCATATATGAGTATTATATATTTACTATTTTTTAGGGGGAAACATTCTCATTCTCATATTTGTCCTATTAACCACAGTCCACTATCCACCACTGGATTCCCTATGTACAGTCTCATGCCTTGTTTAATCCAATGTATATACCCATTGTCCCTTAGTATTGAAATTATATCTTCTTGCCATTGTTGCAAAATGTTACAATAAACTATAATATGTAAGTTTCATTAGTGGTAATTTTCCTGTGAATCACCATATTCTTAGCACTTTTTAAAGAAGGGCATTCTTTTATTTACACTATTAATCACAATCTTCATGCACCACTGAAATCACTGTTTTACATTCCTTAGATTATTCTCCAGTTTCCTTTAATTGACATTTATGTCCACAGACTACCCTTTTCAGACACAATCATATCTATAAATCAATAGTGTTAGTTATACTCATTATAATGTGTTTTGTGGTGAAGTGTTTTTGATTTGGCTCATTCTTTCCTCTGAATTGGGCTTCCATGTCCCAAATGATGGTTATCTAGCAGGCAATTATGGCATCCTTTTGAGTGTGTGTTTTGTCAGCTCAGAAATTTTATTTTTGTTCTTTCTTAATTGTCCCTTTGCAATGGTCATCAACATGAGTGAGGAATAGATTTCTTTTCTAATTCATAAGATGTTTCCATAGATCCCTGTCCCCATATTTGGGAACCTCTAATAGTCTAGTAATTCTTTCCATTCATCTAACTAAATGACTAGCTCATTTGTAATGGTCCATGTGTTTATAAATATGTAGGAAGAAGCTGTGGTTCGAATGGATTGCAGAGGCCTCACCCATTGGGTACAATGCTTCTTTTATTTTCATTAAGTAGGTGATCATCTTGTGAAGGTTGACCACAAAAGCCCAATGGAGCCTATTAGACTTGAATTTTGTAGATATACCTGTGAGACAAACATTAGAATTATCTAGAATACTCTTGCACAATAAGACTCCAATTAGCTAAGGGAGGGGCAGGAAAAGATTCCGCAGTCCATTTTGCTACATCGGGTAAAGGAAATATTTGTTAATGGAGTAGGCTGAGGCCTACTTGGTCTTGTGCCATTTTTATTTAATGATGGAAGTTTGTTGATACTTCCTACTTTATTAGTAGGATTAGTGAGTACCCATATGAGGATGGGCAGTTTTGGTCTTAGTTATAATATAGTGCTTCAGTGATTAAATGTTTGGTATCCAGTAATCTCCCATAACAAGCTAAAAGTTGTCATTTGAACGGGGTGTTCCTAGTTTCTGTCTTGGGTAGTCTGTGTGTCTATAACCCTAGGGGTGAACACAACCCAGGCCAGTTTTTGTTTCCACAGACTCCAGTCTGCATGGGAAGAAGTTGCTGAGACCTCTTGTTTTACTGGACTATGGGGATTCCATTGGCCCTAGTGGCAGAGCTCTGCCTCTACATGTTGAATGGCATCTAGAACCTGCTTTTATTTGGTCCCCTTTAAAGATGGCTACCTTGAGGGTGACTTTAAATTAAGGGGTCAAAATAGTGTCCAGATGTGGCACATGTTGTCTCTACTGGTAACCCAGAGATATCAGCTATTTAACCTTTCCCTTGGTAGTGAGAGTTGCCAGTGACAGTAACTTCTGTATGTCTTTGATGGTACTGGTCCATGATGCAGGCAGACAAAATGTCAAAATTTACCATTCAATCAAGGGTGGCATCATGATCACAGACACTGGAAATGGCAAAAAATTGCCCTGCCCTTAAGAACATGTGCCTTTGTCTGTCATGTATCAGTGAGTCTGCTCAAAGCTTCCCAACTTCACTATTACATAGTTGCCCCTGATGTGTACCTGGATATTGCCATTTGGTCTTCTCTAACTATTAGACCAATTCAGTTCTGGATCCACCTTCTCTTTTCCTTGTACTCAAACAGGAGCATAGGGCTTCCAGTCCCTGGCAGAGGTCCATGTATCTTGGTCCCTTCCTTCATCATTTTGCAAGGGAATAATAAAAAGCTATAGGCAAGGGGGCACTTCCTCCCTATCCAACACTTCATTCTTTTAGTCAGAATCAGTTTCCTCACTGTCCTGATTAGGGTTCAAAGGGGTCTTATGAAGTGTTCCTCCCCTTCTCCCCTGTCATTGAGATTTCAGACAGTGGGGCAACAGCATTCTAAATATTTTCAATATTTTGAATCCTCTTATTTCTGATCTTTATTGATTCATACTAGAATCTTAATCTACAATTTAGAGAGACCCCCTTTATTCCAATTGTGTAGATAAATTTCTTCCATAGGAATGCTATTAAATTTTTCTCTATTTATCTTTTGCTTTAGTAACCAAAGCCACATTGTACAGTGGGTAGGCCCTGCCCCATACTTTGTCTTTCCTTGGTTGCTCTTTATGTTCCTGTTATGACCCTTCATGTGGTGCAACTTCCCATTACTCAGTTATGGGTTTCCATATCTGCAACATGCTTAGTGAAGATGGTTGTCACTTCCCTGTTATTTCCACTCAGAGTGGGACACTATGGTGGAGTTTCTTACTGTTTTCCCCACCATCATCCTGTGATTTCAGAACAACAAAAGAGACAAGTGGATTTCCATTTGAGAAGGGCGTTCTTTCATTATGCCTCCCCTGCTGTTCAAGAGATTCATCTCATCCTGTCATGGGGCAATAGTGTCCTAATACCAAGTGTCAATCACTTTTACCCTCAGTGTTTAATAGAATCATGAAAAATTTTCTATGGGGTTCTTCTTTTTGGAAAGCCTCTCAGAGTTGGGAAAGCGACATTTATGCTCTCAGCAATCCAGATGAAAAGTATCACGGGCTTGACCATTTTTCCTACCCATTGTCTGGTTTGAAAGGGAAAAAAATATGTTGTGCTGAGGGTCAGTAGTTAACTTTCCTGGCTGCTATTCTCAGCCCTAGATAACTTAGTCTTCAATGTCCCCTCTTGGAACAGATGCACTAACCAATCCCCATGATCCCCTCCTGGTTTATGCCAATATCTAATTTTTAACTTCTATATTTTTCTCTAATTTATATATATATATATATATATATATAACAGTATCCAACAGTTTTGATTTTAGCAATGCCACTGGTAATTCTGTGATGATTTCAACCAGGACACAATTGGGGCTTATATTAACCCATACAAGGTGGGTCATCCTATAAGTTGGACCCAGAATCTCCTCTGGAGTCATCTACAACCTTTGGGACCTGTGAGTGTAGGCAAATTGCAGGGGAGCATGCAGGCAGCCAGTATTCAGGGTATAGTGTCCCTACTCCTCCTAGAATCCACCTCCTTCTTCTCTGCCCTTATCTTCTGCAAAAATTCCTCCCTCTTAAGAGAGATACTGCCTGAATCCCACTTCATCTCACATGGCCAGAATGAGGCCAGTTCCTAGTCAACCAATCACACCCAATGGAGCTTGCACCATCCTGTTATGACTGAACTGAGGACTACTTAAGTTCACACAATAGCTTGTTGTGATATATTGGCAATCCAGCCAGCTACACTAGTCTGTCATTCAGGAAGAAAGGCATCTAAAGACATGTCAATCCACTTCAAAATTTGTGTTGGAGTCACAAAATGAAACATTTTTCACTCATAATTTGATGAAACAACATTTTACTCACATAGAGAAGTCACATAGGGGCAGATTCACAAGTGGTTACCATTTCCCCACATCCAGCTGGTCTCAATCCTTGGCTAATGAAAGCTTATCTTTTAATTGCATCACCCCTCACTGTTTGAATATTGTAGTGAAAGAAACTGGCTCCCTCCCTGTCAGGGACAGATATATAATAAGAGGGTGTGCTGGATATAATAAGACATGCCAACCAAAATTAGAATTTCTCCAAAGAATAGTTTAAAATGCTTGAAGCAATAAGGTAAGGAATGTACTGGCTAACCTCATATCTAGTAGGGGTTTATATTGTACCCTGCCAAGTGGCCAGACCAGGTGCTGAACACAGGATGTAACTGTGGATCCAAGAGAAAGTCAAAAGGCATTGCACAGACTGTCCCATGTCACATACTTCCCTCAGGAATTATTTGTTCTGCATAATGCAGAAAGAATGAATGAATCAAACATGGCAAGTATCTTATCAACCATATCACACGGAGAGTGAAAAAGCATATTATGGATATTCTGTGTTGAGGGACAGGGGTTTATAGTCAAATTTAATGAAGAAAGCAGCTTTAGCATGGATCTAAGTGCTATAACATAATTGTATCCTTATTCTCCAGGTGTGCTCTAATTCTAAAAACTCTATTTCTTGTTATAGGTATTATATAAAGTTGAATAAAAACATGCAAACTTGAACTGACTTACCTAATTGATAACACTCATTATTCCCTTCCAGGTTGGTAACAACCTACTACTTTGAAATAGTTTCAAATGTATAGGCCTATCCTATGATACTCATCCACAGTCAACTCCATGAGATATCACGGTTGACTTTTAGCTAAAAACCATCCAAAACATTATCCAAAATGTATTAACAATGTGAAAATATTGTTCAGAGGAGTGCATGAATTACCAATGAGTATGAATTAGAAAAACTATGATGTAGAATATACACCTCATTTTCACACATGTAAAAAGCAAAAGAAAAAATGTTAAACAAATGAAATTTATTAAGTTTAAGAATATATATAAAGTATGACAAACTTTAATTAAATGTATTCAGAATTTTTTAATTTAAAAAACCTGCTTGGAAACTCAATATATCTCTTAAACATTATGCCAAAAGTATATAATCTCTCTGTTCCCCAGGCTATAGATGATGAGGTTTTTAAGTGGGGGCACCATGGAGTAGAACATGGCCATGAGAAGATTACTGAGAGATGCTTTATTTACAGTGAGAGCAAAGAAAGCAATGAACAAAGAAATAACAAGCAAAATGAGAATTGCTAACTATGGAGTACAGGTAGATAATGCTTTGTTACATGCTTCCACAGAATGCATCCTAAGCACCATTGAAAAAATATTAATATAGGACTTAATCAGAATAACAGAACAGGGTAAGACAATACAAGTACTTATAGATAATGCTATCAATTCAGAAAATTGGGCATCTGAAGATGCAATCTGCAAAATTTGAAACACATGACAGAAATATTGATGGATTATATTAGTCTCTGTGAAGGGAAGCCTGAAAATGGTGCCTGTGTGGATGGCAGAATAGATCAACCCACTTGCCCATGAGCCACCAGCTGCCTGTGTGCACACACGTGGGGTGACAGTGAGCCCATAGTGCAGAGGGTGGCATAGCGATCATAGGGCATCACCACAAGGAAGGCCAGCTCTGTGGCTACAAACAATATAAACAGATAAATCTGAAAGGCACATGCTATGAGAGAAATTAATTTATTGCTTCTCAGAGAATTCACAATCATTTTCAGAAGAGTAACTGCAATGCAGCAAAGACCTGTGAAGGATAAATTGCCCTTAAAGAAATACATTGGAGAGTGTAGCCGTGGGTTGATTACATTGGCAGAAAGAGTTAAATGATTACCAGTCAGGGCACCTAGACAGATTACTAAGAATATCAGAACTTGCAAGACTTGGAACTCCTGGGAAGTTGAGATATCCATGAGGAGGAATTCTGGGAATATAGTGAGATTGCTCATGTCCCTTAATATGTTGTTGTCTCCCTGTAGGCAAAGTATAACATGGTAAAATACACTAAAATCTAAATGGAGGCAATCCACATTACTCAACTTAAATGCCAGCATTGTTATCAATATATGTCTTTGCATCAGGAAATCAGCATAAAGGAAATGGAAAAAAAGATAGTATTTGATATCAATGAATTCATATATTTCTGTTTTCATTTTCTTTCTTAACTCTTCTGACATGTTAATTCAACAATTATAGAGTCAGAGAATCTAAGTTCATTAAACAGTTTAAAATAAAATAAAAACCCATAAATATTCCAGTTTTTGAGTCACATTTGTCCTATATCAGCAAAATATCTTTAAAATATTTCCTGGAAAAAAGTGATTATTTTCTCATTTTCTCTCTTAGTGAATGATCATCCCAGATATGCTCTCTAAGAAAGACTTTGCATCACGCCGTTTGTTTGTAAAATCTACCATTTTGCTGATGTTATTTATGTACCAGCTGAATAGGATGATTCCTGATATTTCCATTCTTTGGCCAGCTGACTTAGAAACTGTTCCTATGACAAAGTATTTCAATTATTCTTTGGATGATTAATCCAAAGGAGACCAGACAGATTATATCTCACCAATCTTTCATTTCAGTTGTAATACAAGGCATAAATTTGGTCTGTTTGTTAATCCCTTTGCCACACAAACCATAAACAATTTTAATTGATTCAGATATATATGGTTTCCATGTTTCTGCCACAATTTGTCCCAATTTTCCTTGCTGTCTCTCTTGTTTACCATTTCACCAACACACAGTGCCTAAGAAAATCATGCCACCTCTTATTACTCTGCCATGAACCCTTCCTGCAATCAAGCATGAATCTCAATATTTAATGAAGGGCAATTTCCTGTCCAGATATCTTGCCTATATGCTGTTCTAGATTTTACTGAATTATCGTTATTCAAAATAGCTATTGTAAATATATTTTACTTCTGTATATCTTGAGGTATTCAAAACAACAACAACAAAAAAACTGTTTCAATCTTAATTATACTTTCAACTTTAAAACTAATTATCTTGAGAGGTATCTTTGAGAAATATTTAATTTGTATGCATGGTAAACTTAGTTAATAACTATACAAGTATTAGAATTTCTATTATTATTTTAATTTTATTTCATCTATGTGCTATTAATATAATATACAACTTTGCTAACATAAGGAGATAATAATCATAACATTAATTTTATTTACTATCATTGAATATACACATATGAACTTCTAGGATTTTTGAAATATATTATGTTATAGTTTTTTATGTAATAGCCCTTCATTTATTCATATTTCTCTTATGAACATTTTCATTGTGAAGAAAAGTCTTTTAAACAGACAATTTTATTAAATATCAAATACTCAAGGTTAAAGATGTTTCTATTGAACTAAGGGCAGGTTATAGAGCATATACAGACATCCAGTTGATATTTTTAAAATTTCCTTTATCACAACTCCATATTCTTATTGATCCTTAGAAATACCATTTCTTTCCTTCATCTCTTCAGACTTAATCTCCTTAGTCCTTATAAATTCTCAAGTTTCTCTTAACTAAATTTACCATACATCTACTTGAGTATACTTCTTGATGGATAAGTCCATAGCCTTGGGTGTAATAGAATGATGGAGAGAGAAGGTCCAAATTCCAACTCTACTCCTTTTTTTCTCAAGTATATTTAGAAATTATTTACTTTACAAGTATAAAATATGGGGTAAAGCAAAATTAGAGGGAGATTTAAACTTCCCGAATTGTTAAACACAAGACATAAACTAAAATTTTCACATTTTACACAGAATTTTCCAGTTCCTAATATACAGATTATAAATACAAGAAGATATTTATGGGAAAACCTTCACTGGATATCTATAGTGAAACTATTTTTGTTTTTGTGGATTGATAAATTATCTATCCTTTAATATTTAGTTCAAATTATCTTTTTTATTCTTAGAACTTCTGCTAGTTCAATTTATTGGTGATTTCAGTAACATTGTCTTTTCCATATTTTACATAAAGCTTACTTATCACATATATTTCATAAGTTACCTTTTAAAATCCAATCACCTATAATTAATCATGAATAAGTAACTTTCAAACTTTTTATGAATATTAATTTATAATATGATGCAGAAATAAAGTATGTTAATCTCACTGAGACATGTCACAGCTATTTCAGTGAAATTATTTAGTCACTTTAAAGAAAAATTTAATAAATATAAAAATACCTTGTAAATGATGTAACAGGTTTATCTTCTGAAATATGAATATACCTTTCATACAAATATAGAGTTTTCACAAAATCCATGAAACTGTTTCTTTTTTCACAGAATATATTTTGTGTAATGCCTTCTCAGAGGAAATCATATTAGTCTAATTACATGAACAATTGTGATTCTAGATTCTTTGCACACATGATTGTTCCTTATGAAGAACAACTAGGGTCATCGCAGTCAAGAGTCCTGGAGGAATAGGGATTTCACCCTCCACAGAGAGTTCAATTTTCCAACTCCTGGTTGGCAAGGATTCCTTGGCTATATTTTGAGATTAGTTAAATTTGTAAGAGTGACATTATTGCCAAAATTAGCATATTTTTCTTTTTGAAATTAACAATAAATGTGAAATCAAAAAAGTTTCAGAGCTCCCTCTTGATTCAATACATTTAAAAATAGCCATAGTATTGCACAAACCTCAATAAGATATATTTGTAACTGCACTCTCATTATGGCATGAAGGCAAATCTTGCATGTTTATTATAATAAACAAAAAAATGCAAGCAAAAATTGGTAGCTACTATACTAAAGAAAACTAAGTTACACTTTAGAATAAATTTTAGTATGAAAGCAAGTAAATAAGTATGACAAAATATAGGACTCTAATAAAAAGTGCTTCAAACAGATTCTCACACAAATTTTATGACAATACTGAAACATCTTTCAGACATTTATTTACTTTACCCAAATGCAGTTCTGAGGATAGTAGTTTATTTGCCATTTTCTAAAAATTTCTATTAAAATTTGACAATCAAGAAAGTACCAGAATTAGAAGAAATTGTCACTGTACATACAAGATAACAGATCTTCCAGTGATGAAAGACACAATGATTTTTTTTTTCAAATTTTTAAAATTTTATTTTTGTATTTTGTTATTTTTAAAATAATTATTTTATTATTAATTTTATTTGGTTTTATTTTGGCTTCATTTATTAAGAAGTTTTGTATAACAGAAGGGTCACAACTGTGGCAGGGTAGGATCACAGGAACAGGATATCAATAATGTGGGGTGTGTGGGGAGAATTCACCAGGGGCATGCCTATAAGTCATATGAATATGTTCAAGTGTTCATGGGTGTTCTCTTGGTAGGTGGAGACCAACAAAATTACTGAAATAATATTGAATTCCCATCCTGGGGAGTCCTGCTACATTCTCTAGAAGAATAGCAAGAACCCCTCAAGTAATCAGGCAGTGCCTAGTGTAGGAAAACAAGGAATTATGCAAAGAACTTGATTTTGATGATTATACTTATGAACCCTTTCTAGTGATATTGAAACAGCCTAGTATTATATATTGCCTAAGACTTATCTCCTGAAATATTTCTTGTAGCTAAAATATGGCCTCTCTCTAAGCCAAGCTCAGCATATAACTGCACTACCTTCCCTCCAGCCTGGGACATGACTCCCAAGGATAAGCTTCCCTGACACCAAGGGATTATTACCAAGTGTCAACTTGCAATGCATCTAGAAAAAGACCTTGACCAAAAGGGGGAACTATTAAATACAAATGAATTTTTACAGCTAAGAGTTTTCAAATGAGTAGGGAAATCATTCCAAACATTACACGTACCCACATCTCAGCAGGATCTCATTGACTGCTACAGTAAATATTGCCTCTAACAGCAGGGTTTCTGAGGTATCTAGAGACATCTGGACACTAAATGCAGGGAGATATGCTCAAGAAATAAGCACCCTGTCCCTGTGGCTTACTTTGGAATTTATATTCCCCTTTCTGAGATAGTAAGTCTCATTTATAATTTCCCTGCACATGGCTCTTCTGCCCTTTTATTTGAACCTATAATTAGCATTACACTTCTTCAATATATGTCGCAGAGACTTAAATCTTCGGTCTGCTCATGTGCCATTTGAGCCCTGAATCTTAGCAGAGATGCAACACCTACTCTCCAGTTCATTGGACTCACCCAAGACAAATAACAAGGAGATGATCATGGACAATCACCATCCCAAGGAACAGAGAGTGTATGCAACTGCAAGCAAGATAGATCCATTCCTTTGCCCCTTGGGATCTAAGCCCCATCTGAATTAGAAACAAAGTGGCATCACCATTCCAAATCCCTTAAGATTTTGGAATGAATAATGGACTAAACTAGAATTATTAGTTTTCAATTATACACTTATTATTATTCCAGCAATGGAAAGTTTTATCATTGATCTAAGGCAGTGGCCACCAGAGGTTCTGAGGAGAACAAGAGGGAAGAATAGTCCCTTAATAATATTAAGGGAGCATTTTTAGGATACTGGAATTGTCCTGCATGATATTGCAATGATGGATACAGGCCATTATATATTTTGTCATAACCTATAAAATTGTGCAGGGCAGAGTGTAAACTGTAATGTAAATTACAGTCCAAGGTTAGTAGCTATACTTCAATAGATGTTCATCAATTTTAACAAATGTACCACATTAAAATTAATTATTTTCCCATGTTGTTAACATGGGAAAATATGAGAGGGTGAGTAGGAGGGGCATATAGGAATTCCCCATAATTTTATGTAATATTTATGTAATCTAATGATTCTAAAATATAAAATAATTAAATAAATAAATACATCAGAATATGGGAAAGTGTAAGAATCTCCCAGGAAAATCTTGGAAATGAAGGCTCAAAAGTGGAAGTCTCCACATACCCCTACTAGTTATCAGCAGAGTTACATATTTTGGAATGAAACATTTTTGAGTAGAGAAAAGAAGTGAAATCTATGAACCCAAAATACCCCATGATTTAGTCTAGGACATCTTTGGGTTTATCACATCCAAAGAAACACAGTGAAGGTATCAGAGAGCCCTGAATTTTACCTACACTTATAATCACTCCATCTTCTCAGACACAGTGTGTTTATTTTTTTTTGCAAAAGAAAGGCAAAACTTTGAAGATTTCCTCAAGTTGCTAGAGTCTACAAAATTCCTTATTTGGGAAGAGTAGTTCAGAATGACTCAATAATTAGAGGAACTGGGTAAATTGGCATCTGGAGGTGAGTAAGAGCAAAAAAGGATGGCTAGGCATCTAATAATGTCATATTATTATAATTTTCATGGAAATTTAGATCAAAAGAAGATCATGGTAAACAAAATACATATAAAATTATGCTCCCTAGAATTTCTTGATATATTGCAGAACATAATTTAATATAATTTCCATAAATCAACTCTATGTCTGTGGGTTGTTGGTTTTCAGTTTTTTGTTTTGTTTTTTTTTTGGTTTCAGGAACAATTGACATTCTAAGAAATTATTGAAAACTCAAGATAATTTATAATTGTCTATATGTATTGACAATTACCATATTAAAAAAATACAGACCACTGTATATTTTGTCATAATCTTCAAAATTGTTTGGGACACAGTGTAAATTATAATGTAAACTGTAGTCCATGTGTAATAGAAATGCTTCAATATGTGTTCATCAATTGTAACAAATGTACCACACTAATGAAGGATATTGCTAATGACGGAAAGTGTGGTATGGGAATATGGGAATCTCTTACATTTTTTTTGTAACATTTATGTAACCTGAATCTTCTTTAAAATGAAAAAATGAAAAACAAACAAAAAACAAAATCTGATATAATTATCATTATTAAAAGTAATAAATGCCTTATACTGTAATGCCATGATTCATTTTAAAAAAGTTATTTCCCATAGCCAACCTAAATTTATTAAGGAGAGAGAATTTTCTTTATCCTTTTGAAAATCAATTTAATTGGAACTTCCTGTGAGAGATGAATTCTCATAGCTACTTCATTTATTCAACTGCAATATGTTTTCTAGTTGAAGAGTGTGACTATAATATTACCTTACACAGAAATATGATTAGAAAAGGGAAAGGGCATGTGAATATCACTTTATATAATCATATATATTCTTATTTAATAAAAATATTCTTTACCAAAACTCAACAAGTCGCGATTTCTAAATAATAGATCAAGTTGAAATCTGAAGCCTTATTAATGAATATTTCTTATCTCTTGAATTAAAACTTTGCATGTGTTTAACCATGCATGATTTTGTAACATCAAGCAGGGCTCATCTGGGAAAAAAATCAGGACTTTAAATATTAATCATGTTTGAATTGTTTTGGTTTTCTGACTTTCTGAGGTGGTTTCATTGAAGGAACGAGAAGGTATAAATTATGTTTTGTTTCACAGTTAAGCTATAGCATTCCAAAATTGAGGTGTCAAATAATTTCAAATTTTTTAGCTAATTTTTTAAATGCACTGCTTTCACATTGAAGGGCAAAGCGTGCATAATATTGCATATTTCAAACCGCAAAAAAGAAATAGCAGCAATATCTTGTTCTTTAATTCATAGATAAATTTATTGTGTTTTGGTACTTGGGGTTTTT